>PVKU01016135.1:0-15707 GCA_004027475.1 Anoura caudifer | reverse complement strand
ATGAAATTGAAGCAGTAATCAAAAAACTTCAAACACACAAAATCCCTGTACCATATGGTTTCACAGGAGAATTTTATAAAACATTTAAGGAAGAGCTAACCCCTAGCCTTCCCAAACTTTTTGAAAAAATCCAAAAGGATGGAAGACTCCCAAACTCTTTTTATGAAGCCAACATCATCCTAATCCCAAAAATCAGATAAAGACATAACAAAGAAAGAAAACTTCAGGCCCATATCGCTGATGAACATAGACGCTAAATTTCTCAACAAAATATTGGGAACCGCATCCAACAATACATTAAAAAGATCATACACCATGACCGCGTTGGATTCATCCCAGAGATACAAGGATGGTTCAACATTCACAAATCAGTAAATGTAATACATCACATAAACAAAAGCAAAGACAAAAATCACATGATTATATCAATAGATGCGGAAAAAGCATTTGATAAGGTACAGCACCCATTTATGATAAAAACACTCAGCAAAGTGGGAATTGAGGGAGCATTCCTCAACATAATAAAGGTCTCTCATATATGAGAGAGGCCTATAGCCAACATCATACTCAATGGGCAAAAATTAAAATCTTTTCCACTAAGAACAGGAACAAGACAAGGTTGTCCACTTTCACCACTTCTATTCAATATAGTATTGGAAGTATTAGCCACTGTGATTAGACATGAAAAGGAAATAAAAGGCATCCAAATTGGAAAGGAGGAAACAAAACTATCATTGTTTGCAGATGACATGACAGTGTACATAGAAAATCCTATAGACTCAGCCAAAAAGGTGCTTGACCTAAGAAATGAATTTGGCCAAACAGCCAGATACAAAGTCAATACCCAGAAATCAAAGGCATTTCTGTATACCAGCAATGAAAGAGCAGAAGCAGAAGTCAAGAAAAAAATCCCATTCGATATAGCAAAAAGAAAATAAAATACCTAGGAATAAACCTAACCAACAAGGTAAAAAGACCTGTATTGAGTAAACTACACAACAATGAAGAAAGAAATCAAGGAAGACACAAACAAATGGAAACACATACTGTGTTCATGGATCAGAAGAATTAACATCATCAAAATGTTCGCACTACCCAAAACAATTTATTGATTCAATGCAATATCTATTAAAGTACCAATGGCATATTTCACAGACATAGAACAAACACTTCAAAAATTTATATGGAACCATAAATGACCTTGAATAGCTGTAGTAATTTTGAGAAAGAAGAGCAAAGTAGGAGGGATCACAATACCTGACACCAAACTGTATTACAAGGCCACTGTAATCACAACAGCCTGGTCTGGCATAAAAACAGGAGCATGGACCAATGGCACAAAACAGAGAGCCCAGAAATAAACCCAATTCTCTACAGTCAATTAATATTTGGCAAAGGGGGTAGCAACATAAAATGGAGTAAAAATAGCCTCTTCAACAAGTGGTGTTTGGAGAACTGGACGGCTATGTGCAAAAAAACGAAACTCGAGCACCAACTTACACTATACACAAACATAAATTCAAGGTGGATAAAAGATTTAAATATAAGCTGTGACACCATTTAAGTCCTAGAGGAGAACATAGGCAGGAAAATCTCAGACACTTCATACAGCAACATTTTTACTGATATGTCCCCTAAAGCAAGGAACATAAAGGAAAGAATTAACAAATGGGATCTCATCAAAATAAAAAGCTTCTGTACAGCTAAGGAAAACAGTATTAAAATAAAGAGAGAACCAACTGTATGGGAAAACATATTTGCCAGTGATACCTCAGACAAGGGTTTAATCTCCAAAATATATAAATAATTTACACGACTCCACTCTAAGAAGACAAGCAACCCAATTAAAAAATGGGCAAAGGATTGAATAGACACTTCTCCAAGGAGGACATACAGAGAATCCTGAGACACATGAAAAGATGCTCAATATCACTAGCTATCAGAGAGATGCAAAGTAAAACCACAATGAGATACCACTTCACACCAGTCAGAATGGCCATCATAAACAAAGTAAAAAAACAACAAGTGTTGGAGAGATTGTGGAGGCAAGAGGACCCTTGTCCACTCTTGGTGGGATTGCAGACTGGTACAACCACTATGGAAAGCAGTATTTAATTTTCTAAGAAAACTAAAAATGGATCTACCTTTTGACCCAGCTTTTCCACTGCTAGGAATATATTCTAAGAATCCTGAAACACCAATCCAAAAGAACCTATGCGCTCCTATGTTCATAGTAGCACAATTTACAATAGCCAAGTGTAAATGAATGGATCAGGAAACTATGGTGCATTTACACAATGGAATTTTATGCAGCAGAAAGAAAGAAGGAGCTCCTACCCTTTGCAACAGCATGGATGGAACTAGAGAGCATCATGCAAAGTGAAATAAGCCAGGAAGTGAAAGGCAAATACCATATGATCTCACCTTTAATAGGAACCTAATCAAGAAAACAAACAAACAAGCATAGTATAACCAAAGACACTGAAATTGAGAACAGGCTGACAGTCACCAGAGGGGAGAGGTGTGGGAATTTCAGGGGAACAGGGGAAAGGTTTGGAGCAACAAGTATAAAGGTCACATGGACAAAAACTAGGGGGCATGGAAATGGGAGGGAGGTGGGCTGGGATGGGAGTAAAAGAGAGAAAACTGTACAAGAACAATTAAAGAAATGCAAAACAAAAAGAAAAAGAAAAAGAAAAAAAAGGCCTGCATCTACTCTACCTAGCAAGGCTGCTATTTAAAATGGAAGGTGAAAATAGGAGTTTCCCAGAAACAGAAGATGGAAAGAATTACACCTCCACCAAACCAGCACTGCAAGATATATTAAAGGGACTGCTTTAAGAAAAGGAAGAAAGGGGGGAGCACAGGTATGAAGGGCATAAAATGGCAACAAATAAGTACCTATCAATAACAAGCCAAGTGTAAATGGATTAATTGTTCCAATAAATATATAGTGTAGATGAATGGATAAGAAAACATGACCCACACCTATGCTTCCTATAAGAGACCCATCTCAGAAAAAAGACATAAACAGACTGAAAATGAAGGGTTGGAAAAAATATCCCAAGCAAATGGACAGAAAAAAATGCAGGGGTAGCAATACTTATATCAGACAAAATAGACTTCAAAGCAAAGCCCCCCCCCCAAAAAAAAAGAGACGCAGAAGGTCACTTTGGAATACTCAAGGGAAGAATCCACCAAGAAGACATAAACATTATAAAAATATATGCACTCAATATAACAACACTAAAGTATACAAGGAAAATCTTGGAGGACTTCAGGAAGGATATAGAGAACAACCAACTTACACAAGAGAATTTTAATATCCCAACTGTCAATAATGGATTGGACTTCCAAACAAAATATCAACAAGAATATTGTAGCATTGCACAATTCCGTAGGTGAAATGTACCTAATTGATATATATATATAGAAACTTTCATCCCAAAGAATCAAAATACACATTGTTTTCAAATGCACAAGAAAAATTTTTAGATAGACCACATGATAGAACACAAAAAAGAATCCTCAACAAATTTCAGGAAATTGAAATTAGGTCAAACATGGTGTCAGACCACAAGGACCTGAAACTAGAAACACCACAAGGAAAAACCTCAAAAACATTCCAGTTCATGAAGATTGAAGAGAAGGCTATTAAACAATGACTTGGTTAAGAATGAGATCAAGGAAGAAATCAGAAAGTTTCTAAAAACAACAAAAAGTGAATTCACAACATTTCAAATCTTATAGGACACAGAGAAAGCAGTCCTGAGAGAGAAGTTCATACTGATACAGGTCTACCTAAAGAAGAGATATATTACCAATAGATAACCTAAGGCTACATCTACAAGAACTGGAGGAACAATAATAAAGGCCAGAAAGAGCATAAGGAAGGAAATAACCAAGATCAGAGCAGAAGAAAATGACATGGCAACTAAAAGAAAAATTCTTAGGATTAGTAAACCCAGGAGCTATTTCTTTCAAAAGATAAACAAAATTGACAATGCTTTAAGCAGACTGATCAGGAGAAAAAGAGAGAGGAC
Source organism: Anoura caudifer (assembly GCA_004027475.1). NCBI lineage: Eukaryota > Metazoa > Chordata > Mammalia > Chiroptera > Phyllostomidae > Anoura > Anoura caudifer. Next base: position 11,664 of record PVKU01016135.1, on the reverse strand, counting down.
CCAAATAAACAAAATCATAAATGAAAGAGGAGAGATTTTTTTACCACAGATGCCACAGAAATACAAAGGATTCTAAGAAATTATAATGAACAACTATATGCCAAAGAATGTGAAAACCTGGGTAAAATGGACAAATTTCTAGAAAACTAAAATCTTCCAACACTGAATGAAGAAGAAGCGAGAAGTCTGAACAGACCAATAACAGCTGACTAAATTGAAGTAGTAATAAAAAAAACTCCAAACACACAAAAGCCCTAGACCGGATGGATTTACAGGAGAATTTCACAAAACATTTAAGGAAGAGCTAACCCCTATCTTTCAAAGACTATTTCAAAAAATCCAAGAAGACTGAAGACTTCCAAACTCTTTTTATGAGGCTAGCATCATCCTAAACCAAAAACTAGATAAAAACACAAAAAAGCAAGAAAACTATGGGCCAATATCACTGATAAACTTAGATGCTAAAATCCTCAACAAAATATTGGCAAACTACATCCAGCAATACATTAAAAAAGATGATACACCATGATCAAGTGGTATTGATCCCAGGGATGCAAGGATAGTAAAATATTTGTAGATTAATAAATGTACTACATCACATAAACAAAAGGAAAAAAATCACATAATCATATCAATAAATACAGAAACAATTAGAAAACTGTCAGTAGAGGGAGCATACCTCAACATAATAAAGGCCATCTAGGAGACCCTACAGCCAACATCATATTTAATAGGCAAAAACTTAAAGCTTTCCCACTAAGACAAGGAATAAGACAAGGATGACCGCTTTCACCACTTCTATTCAACATAGTATTGGCAGTCCTAGCCACAGTTTTCAGATAAGAAAAAGAGGGGTACTGAAGATGGCAGTAAGGTAGGTGTGAGTGGAGCCCCATTCTCCCTGGGCCCAGCTGGAACACCTAGCCAATCTTCTGAGGAACAGAGTGAACAGCTAACAGAATGCCAGCTTATATAGAGTTTGGAGGCCAAAGATTATAGAGGGCATTGAAAAACAGACAGTGAAGAGATTGTATTGGGATGGTAAGGACCCTGGGATCTTTGCAGGGACCTAGGCTGCTGTGGCCCCCCACCTAACATCTGCCACAGGATACTTGGAGGAGAGTTACATCACCAGCTCCCTCCTCTACCACAGCAGCCTAGCACCAGAAGGAACCTGGATGCTTGAAGTCTCTGGGGAGAATAGACAAGTGGGAGAAACACAGAGGTGATGTACACCCACTGGGACTCTGGATGATGGCTAGATTATTATCAGAGAAACTGGGGAGCCGAGCATCACTTGGAGAAGGGAAAAGTGTTGGGCCATATTGGACCCTGACCCTGAGAGTCTGCAGTCTGGTTACAAAGTTGGGCTGCATGAAACGTTGTGTGCTTGTTAAGAATGGAAAACATAACAAGAGGCTTTTACTCAAAAAGAAAAAGAAAAGGTTTGCAGTGGCTTTGTAAGGAACTCTCAAGCTGTGGCTGGTGTGCCGCGAGGGTGATTAGGCTGTGCACCTGTGCATGGCTCTGGCCAATTGCCTGACAGCGGATTTGAGCCATGTACCTGCACTGGATTCACACAGCTTGCTGAGAAGCTCATTTGCCCTGCTTGCTCTGAGTTGGATTTGAACCACTTGTCTGCTCCTGACTCAGGCTGCTTGCCTGGCAGCTGAGTTGCACCACTCTCCTGAAGGCTGACTTGGTGGTGCTTGCCCTGGTGCTGATTCTGGCTTCTCATGGACCCACTTGCCCTGAGATTTATTTGAGCTGTGTGCCTGAGCTTGATTCAAGCTGCTTGCCCAGAGGCTGAATGGGTGATTTGAGCCACTTGCCCAAGCTTGACTCATGCTGCTTGACCAGAAGCTGAGTGGCACCTCCCAACTGGAGCTGCTGGCCTGGCTTTGGCCATAGTGGGCTCACAAAGAGCGAGGAGAGGGCACACTGCACAGACCTTGGCACAACTGGTAGATTAAAAATGCATACCTGGTGGAGATGGACATTGGGGCCCATCAGCTCATGGAGGACCTCAGCTGGAAGCTGGGCAAGTGTGAATATTGCAACTCAGACATGGCCCCCATCCTTGAAAAACCATAGGAAGAAAGAAAAGTGAATCTCAGACCTCCTTTTCCTGTGGTATCCAGGAAGATCAGCAGAACTCACTCAACAGGTTTAAAGTCAACAGGAGGCTTATTTTTCCTTTCCTCTTTTTTTTTCTTCCCCCAAGTGAGAAAATAAGACCTGGAGTTGTGAAAGATCAAGAGACAGATCCAAAGGGGGAGCACAAGACTAAACCCAAAAATGGAGAAACTGAGATAAATTTCACTTTCCTACCCTGTAGAACTGGCATTATATTTTTATTTGTATTATTATTATTTTTTCATTATTATTATTAAGTGAGAGCTGTGAACATCAGCATATCTGGTGAAGGAGAAAAACTACCAACAAAAAAACCACCAAAAGGTAAAAACCCAAGTATAACAAGAGAGCCCACACAACAGAAGAAAGGGCAAACCTAGAGCATCCATATGAGATCAAAGAGACAACACCACGAAATCCCACAGAATCCTACCATAGAAGTTCAGCACACAAAGTTAGCTAGCAAAGTGAAACAGCAGCAAATGTAGAAACAAACAAAAAGAGTCATCTAAAATGGGGAGACAAAAAAAAAAGATCATGCAATCAAAAAGAATGGAAGACTTGCCAATAAAAGACCTAAGTGAAATGGAGATAAGCAAGCTATCAGATATAGAAGTCAAAATAATAGTTAAAGATGCTCAAGGAACTCACAGACAACTACAAAGAACTGAGTGAGAACTACAACAGTATGAAAAAGGAAATAGAAACTATAAACACAAACCAGGAAGAAATGAAGAATAAAATTTCAGAAATAAAAAACACACTAGAAGGAAGTAGAGGACTGAAATAGTGACCTGGAAGACAAGGTGGAAAGAAACACCCAGCTAGAGCAGCTGCACAAAAAAAAAGGGTAAAAAAAATATGAAGATAGCTTAAGGGAACTCCAAGATAACAAGAAACACAACAACATTCAAATCATAGGAAAATGAGATGGAGAAGAAAAGGAACAAAGGTTAGAAACCCTGTTTGAAAAAATAATGACAGAAACCTTTCCCAACCTGGAGAGGGAAAAGAACATGCAAGTCCAGGAAGAACAGACAGTCCCAATCAAGAAAACCTGAAGAGCCCTACTCCAAGACATATCATAATTAAAATGGCAGTTTTAAATACAAAGAGAGAATCTTAAAAACAACAAAGGAGAAACAGGAACTAACATACAAAGGGGCCCTGATATGTCTAGCAGCTGATTTCTCAAAAGAAACACTCCAGTCCAGCAGAGGATGGCAAGAGATATACAAATAAATGGAAAACAAAGGCCTACAACCAAGATTACTTAACCCAGCGAGGCTCTCAATTAAAATGGAAGGCAAAGTGAAGATTTTCTGAAACAAACAAACAAAAAAACCTGACAGAATACATCTCCACCAAACCAGTCCTACAGGATTTACTACAGTGACTACTGTAAGAAGAGAAAGGAAAGGAGTGAAAGAGAGAGCAAAACTGGTATGATGAGGGGAAAATGAACAAATGTCTATCAATAATAACCTTAAATGTTAATGTATTAAATGCTCCAATCAAAAGACTTACAGGAACCAAACAGATAAGAAAACATGACCCACACATATGTCGCCTACAAGAGACCCACTTTAGAACAAAAGACCTATGCAGACTGAAAGTGAAGGGTTGGAAAAAATATTCAAAGCAAACAGACAGGAAAAAAAAAAGCTGTGGTAGCAATACTCATTTCACACAAAATAGACTTCAAAACAGGCCATAAAAAGAGACCCAAAAGCTAATTTCATAATACTCAAGGGAAGATTCCATCAAGAAGATATAAATATTATAAACATGTATGTACCCAATATAGGAGAACCTACACACAAAAGGAAAATCTTGCAGGACTTCAAGAAAGATATTAACAGCAAAAAATTATAGTAGGGGATTTCAACACCCCACTGTCAAAAATGGATAGATTTCCAAACAAATTATCAACAAAGATCTGCATCATTGAACAATCATAGATCAAATGGACTTAACTGATATATATAGAACCTATATATATAGGTTCTATATATATCAAAATACACACTCTCTTCAAATGCACATGGAATATTTTCAAAGATAGACCACATGATAGGACACAAAACAAGCCTCAACAAATTCAAGAAAATTGAAATCATATCAAGCATTTTCTCTGACCACAAGGGACTGAAACTAGAAACCAGCCTCAAGGAAAAAAACCCAAAACACTCAAACTCATGGATATTAAAGAGGATGCTATTAAACAATGAATTGGTCAAGAATGAGATCAAGGAAGAAATCAGAAAGTTTCTGGAAACAAATGAAAATGAACTTGCAATAACCTGAAACTTATGGTAAACTGAGAAGGTAGTCCTGAGAGGAGAGTTCATAGTGATACAGGCCTACCTAAAAAAAAAGACAGAAACATTTCAAATAAACAAACTAACCTTACACAAACAAGAACTGGGGGAATGAGCACAAAGAAAGGTCAGAAAAATGAGAAAAATGACATAGAGACTGAAAGCACAATTCTAAAGATCAATAAATCCAGGAGATGGTTCTTTGAAATGAATAAATGACAAACCTTTAAGCACACTCATCAAGAAAAAAAGAGAGAGGACCCAAATAAACACAATCAGAAATGAAAGAGGAGAGATTACAATTGATACCACAGAAATACAAAGGATTGTAAAAAATTACTACGGAGAACTGTATGCCAAGAAATTTGAAAACCTAGGTGAAATGGACAAATTTCTAGAAAAATATAATCTTCCAAAACTCAATGAGGAAGAAGTAGAAAGCCTGAACAGACTGTTAACAGCCAAGGAAATTGAAGCAGTAATCAAAAAACTCCCCACACACAAAATCCCTGTACCAGATGGTTTCACAAGAGAATTTTACAAAACATTTAAGGAAGAGCTAAACCCTATCCTTCACAGACTATTCCAAAAAAATCCAAGATGATGCAAAACTCCCAAACTCTTTTTCTGAAGCTAGCATCATTCTAATGCCAAAATCAGATAAAGACAAAAGAAAGAAAGAAAACTTCAGGCCAATATTGGTGATAAACATAGATGTTAATATCCTTAACACAATATTGGCAAATTGCATTTGGCAATACATTAAAAAGATCATACAACATGATCAAGTGCAATTCATCCCAGGAATGCAAGGATAGTACAATATTCAGAAATCAATAAATGTAATACATCACATAAACAAAAGTAAAGACAAAAATCACATGATCATATCAATAGATGTGGAAAAAGCATTTGATAAGGTACAGCACCCATTTATTAGAAAAAACACTCAGCAATGTGGGAATACAGGGAGCATTCCTCAACCTAATAAAGGCCATATATGAGACATATGCCAACATCATAATCAATGGTCAAAAACTAAAAATGTTCTCATTAATATCAGGAACAAGACAAGGTTGTCCCCTTCCACCAGTTCTATTCAATATAGTATTGAAAGTCCTAGCCACAAAAATCAGGCAAGAAAAAGAAATAAAAGGCATTCAAATTGGAAAAGAGGAAACAAAATTGTCATTGTTTACAGATGACATGATAGCATACACAATAAATCCTATAGACCCCATCAAAAAAAATCCTGGGCCTGATAAGTGAATGTGGGAAAAGAGTGAGATATTAAGTCAATTTTCAGAAATTAAAGGCATTTTTGTATACCAACAATGACATATAAGAAATGTTAGAGCATTCATGAGGTTAATTTGTATAAAGCTTGATTTTTCCCAACTCACCCTAGCCAATGATATAATCTCTGAATTCCCGAACTTCTCTTTAAATAATAAATGAAGTTGACTTCACATGTAAAGAATCCTCGGGTCTTAAGGCATATTTGTTAGAATATTTGTAAAATGTAATAAATTAGTGGCATGTTTAGATTTACAGCTTTGATATATGGGTTAATTAACATTGAGATGTCCAAGTTGGTTGAGCTCAAAATTGCACTTGGTATTAAAAATAGAAATCCTTATAAAGAGAGTTTGTGATAGTATTAGGTGGACCTTTGAAGCATGAAACAGATCTACAGAATTAACTAATGTGCAAGCATTGATTGACTGTCCACGCTTGTTGTTATTTTATAATGGGAGATATAGTGACATTTACTGTTTACTTTGAATTAGAGTTCAGTTAGGCTAAGTCTTATTGTTCAGAAGCAAATACTGTGACAGAAAAGATTATGTTTTACTCTTATGTTTGTATTCATTTCCATGCTATAGTTAATTTTGTGATGGAGAAGTGTACAGTGTTGAAATTAGAACTTACTTTCAAGTTCAAGCAAGATTACTATTCAGTTTCATAAGTGTTCATTTTAAACCAATAAACTGTGTTTTTCTATAAGTGTAAATTTGTAATAAAGAGTTTATTGAAGAGCTCTGAAGAAACCACCTTAGTTAGAACCTGAGAATTGTAATAAAACTGCTTTTACTGTGATAGTGTATAACATATCATGTTATTCACCTTTGTGTTTTCTCAAATGAAGGAACATACTCAATACAAGAAGAGCTAATAGAGCATACAGTATGTCATGGAAACAAAATTTTCTAGCATCTAAGAGTTAATATGGTTACTACAGTGTATTTTTAGCTTCTATCTAACTTAATTCTAGAAACCCTATTCTGAAGTGTTAGACCTTTCTCAAGGTTAATTCATATAAAGCTTGATTTTTTTTCTCACTCAGACTAGTCAATAATATAATAGCTAAATTCACAGTCTTTTCTTTAAATAATGAATAAAATTGAATTCTGATGTAAAGAATCCCCAAGTACTAGAGGATATTTGTTAGTAATTTTCCAAAATATGATAAATTTGTGGTATGTTTGGAATTATGGCTTTGAATTTGTGGGTTAATTTTATGTTTAATTATGGAAGTAAGTGGAGTTCAAAATTCCACTTGGTGCTAAACATACAAATCCTCATAAAAGAGTTTGATTATGGCTTCTATTTCCTTTTAACTTAGGTTGTAGTGCTGAGCATCCTTTCATATGTCTCTGGGCCCTCTGCAAGTCCTCCTAAAGAAGTGTCTGTTCAGGTCCTTTGTTCATTTAATTGGGTTGTTTGTCTTCCTGGGTTTGAGCCATATGAGTTCTTTATATATTTTGGAGATCAAACCCTACTTCATGGTATCATTGAGAAATACATTTTTTTGCATACAGTTGATTCTCTTTTCATTTTGCTGATGTTTTGTTTAGCCATAAAGAAGATTTTTATTTTGATAAAGTCCCACTTGTTTATTCTTTCCTTTATTCTACCTTGCTCTAGGGGATATATTGGTGAAAATATTCCTACATGGAATATCTGAGATCTTCCTGTCTATGTTCTCCTCTAGGACTTTTATGGTATCATGATTTATATTTAAGTATTTCATCCATCTTGAGTTTATTTTTGTGTATGGTGTACATTGTTGGTAGTGTTTTTTTTTTTTTTTTTGCATGTACTTGTCCAGATCTCCCAACACCATTTGTTGAAGAGGCTAATTTTACTCCATTTTATGTTTCTGCCCTCTTTGTCAAATATTAATTGACCATGGAGACTTGGGTTTATTTCTGTGCTCTCTATTCTGTTCCATTGGTCTATGTGTCTGTTCTTATGCCAGTACCAGGATGTTTTGGTTACTGTGGCCTTGTAACACAGTTTGATATCAGACATTGTGATCTCTCCTACTTTATTCTTCTTTCTCAAAATTCCTTCAGCTATTCAGGGTCGTTTATGGTTGCATATAAATCTTTGAAATGTTTGTTCTATATCTGTGAAATATGTCATTGGTATTTTAATAGATTGCATTGAATCTATAAATTACTTTGAGTGGTATGAAAATTTTGAAGATGTTAATGCTTCCAATTCATGAGTATGGTACATGCTTCCATTTGTTTGTGTCTTCCTAATTTCTTCAGCATTTTGTAGTTTTCTAAGTACAGGTCATTTAATGAGTTTCTTCACTTGAGAAAACACATAGGTAAATAAGTTCACATATTATACAAGATAGTGGAAAAAGCAGAATTTTTCACTTCTCAGCATCTTACAAAGGTGGTTTCTTCTGAGCTCTTCAATAAACTCTTCATTACTACATTGCACTTACTAAAACACACAAGAACACACAGCATAGTAGTTTACACTGAATACTTATTAAAGTGAATGACAATCCTATTTGGACTTGAAACTGATCACTAATTTCAACTCTCTCTACTCTTCTAAGAAAAAAAATATCTATAACATGCTATTGAACAGACAAGTTATAGTAAAACTAACTAAATAATAATAATATTTTATTTTTCAGCACTTGTTTCTGACCATAAGATTTAGCCAAACAGAATTCCAATTCAAATTTTATAGTAAATGCTAGTATAACTCCCATTCTAAACTCACAACTAAGTAGAACATCCAACCAGTATTTTCACATTAGTTAGTTCTGCAGTTCTGCTTCATGCTTCTCTCCTGCAACTAAAACTATCTCAATCTTCCTGTCTATAAGCATTCCTAGACTTAATACCATGTAGAATTTTGAACTCAGCATACTTCCATGATTCAATATTAAGTTAACCAAATGAATCACAGTTGTAAACCTAAACATACCACAAATATATCAAATTTTATAAAGATACTAAAAAGTTTCCTTTAAAACTCAATGATTACTTACATCTGAATTCATAATTTAAAGGGAAGCTTGTGAATTTAGCCATTTTATCTTCAGATAGTGTAAGATGTCAAAAATCAAGTTCTGTAGGAATTAATGTCAAGATAGTCCTAACATGTCAATGTAGATTTTAGAGAATTAAAGTGCATGGAAACTAAAAATACTCTATTGTAGCTATATTACTTGATAGATGTTGGACAATTTTGTTTCCTCATCCTACACTACACTCTAAAACATATCTTATTTAAATATGTCTCTTCATTTCAGAAAAAATATAGGTAAATAATGTCACATAGTATACAATATTATTGTGAAAGGAGAAATTAACACTTATCAGGACTTTACAAAGGTGGTTTCTACTATACTCTTCAATAAATTCTTGAATACATACATACCTGCACTTTCTGAAAAACACACAGTTTATAGGTTTATTTATTTATTGTTTATTTTATTGTTCTTCAAGTACAGTTGTCTCCATTTTCCCTCCACCACTCAGGTATCTTTGCCCATCCTCACCACCCACCCTCAGACCTACCACCCTTTGGCTTTGTCCTTGTGTCCTTTTTACATGTTCATTGATGATCCCTCCCCTTCTACCTCACATTATTCCCCTACTCCCTCCCTTCTGGTTACCATCAGTTTGTTCTTTATTTACATGGCTCTGGTTATACTTTTGCTTTCTCATCTGCTTTGTTGATTAGGTTCCAATTACAGATGAGATCATATGGTATTCTTCATTTAAAATTATTATTTATTGGGGAGAGAGAAGATGGCAGCATGGTAAGAGGATGCACATACTTCTTCACCCTTCACACAGGTGTTAAACCAGGACATTTTTCAATGCAGCACAGCAAACAGACACCAAAAACACAGCATATTTGAAAACAGATGATCAAAAATTGCAGTGGACATTGAAAAACTGGACAGTAAGGAGAATAGTCCAGCAGCGCAGAGACCAGGGCGGGGGGCTGAGAAACTGGGCCAGGGATGGCCATAAGACTCTAGGGAGGGAGCTGGGGCAACCGCTCCCTGAACAGCCAAGCAGGGACTCAGCAGCACCGGCATAAACCTGGTTGCTTGAAATCTCACAGAGAGGAGTTAAAATCTCATAGCCCTGGGAGGAATGAGCATTGGAGCGCGCACTTTTGTCTGCCCCCACGCAACATTGTAAACAGCTGCGTGGGGATTGTTCACACCAGTGTGCCACTGAGAGACCCAGGGTGCAGTCACTTGGCACCGCTATGGTCTCTTGGCCCTGCGCGGGCACTCGCACCAGCAGGGAACAGCAATACAGTCTCCTGGCACCATCACGCCATTGCGCCATCATGCCATAGGAGGCCTGAGTGGGCTGCTGGGAGACCTTAGACACTGGTATGCAATCTGCGTAGGGGTCAAGCTGTGTCTGTGGGACAGTTGGCACCTGTACAAGTAAGACTCAGGGAACATGGGCACCTGTGGGTGCGGGACTACAGTTGGCGCCTGGGACCCTGTGCAGAGAGTCTTGGGATAGCTCTGAGGACAGTAGGCCAGAGAAAACTGAGTGCTGAACAAGGGAAAAAACAATACAGTCACCCCTCAGCCACTGCAGTCATCAAGGCCAGAAAAACCAGCTTGGCAAGATTGATAACAGCAAGAATTAGTGGTTTTGGTGTTTTTTGATTTTTTTGTGGGTTTTTTTTTTTACTTTTTCTCTTTTTCATTATTTTGATCTTTTTTACCCCCAACTCCTTTTTGCTTCTCAATACTTCTTTCTTGTTTTACTCCTTCTTCCTTTCTTTCCAAGCTTATCTCTTCTTCCTGTCTTTTTTCTCTTTTTTCTTTTTCATTCTACTTTTCTATATTCTCTTTTCATTTTATTATTTCCTTTTCCTTCTTTTCTTTTTTCCTTTCCTTCTCTTTTCTCTTTTTAAACACATACGACTGAGAGAAAAACAAAACAAAACAAAACAAAAACCCTGGAACTGTGGAAAGACAATAGTTGGCCACAAAGAGGGGGCATTTCAACAGCTGAGACACTGGAAGCAGTGAACACCAGGATACCCGAAGGAGGTAGCACCACTGAATATCACAGGCATTCTACCACAGAAGTTCACAACATAAACCCAGGGAACCAGAACAAATCAATTTAAGAAGCTGAGGCTAACAAGAAGAGTCTTACAAACAATGGGAAGACAAAGAAACAATCCCCAAATGAAAGAAAAGGAGGAAGCCCCAGAAAGAATGCTAAGTGAAATGGAGGCAACTCAACTATCACATTTTGAGTTCAAAGCAATGGTTGTCAGGAAGCTCCAAGAGCTCTCAATGAGCTAGCAAAAACTGCACGGAAGCTACGATGAGCTCACTGCAAACTATATCACTGCAAACTATATCAACATGAAAAAGGAAATAGAAACTATCAACAAGGGCCAAGAGGAAATGAAAAATATAATTTCTGAACTGAAGAACACAGTGGAAGGAATGAAAAGCAGAACCGATGATGCAGAAGATTGGATCAGTGAGTTGGAGGACAAAGTAGAAAAAAAAAGCCAGAAGGAGCAAGAAAAGGAAAAGAGGCTTAGAAAGAATGAAGAGGGATTAAGAGAAATGCAAGACAGTAGGAAACCTAATAATATCTGTATAATAGGGATACCAGAGGAAGAAAAAAAAAAGCAAGGGATAGAAAACCTATTTGAAAAAGTAATGATGGAAAACTTCCCTAATTTGAGGGAAGAAAAAGTCACACAAATCCAGGAATCACAGAGAGTCCCAATCAAGAGGAACCCAAAGAGGCCCACTTCAAGACACATCATAATTAAAATGGCAAAATTCCAAGACAAAGAGAGAATCTTAAAGGCAGCAAGGGAGAAAAAAGAAGTAACATACAAGGGAGCCCCGATTAGGTTAGCATCTGACTTCTCAATGGAAACA
>PVKU01016133.1:0-15714 GCA_004027475.1 Anoura caudifer | reverse complement strand
TTTCTTCATTTCACTTATTGTAGCCTCCATTTTTTCATCTAATTTGTGAGCAAAATCAACCAATTCTGTAAGCATCCTGATCACCAGAGTTTTGAATTGTGCATCTGATAGGTTGGCAATCTCTTCATTGCTTAGATAAATTGGCTCTGGGGCTTTGATTTGTTCTCCGGTTTGAGCCATTTTCATTTCTGGGTTTTTTTGGTCTAGTCGCAGCTGTTAGGTAGTGAGGGGTGGAGCCTCAGGTGTTCCCCAGGGTGGGACAGCCCAGTCGCTGGGTAGTGATGCTGTATGTGGGGGCGGGGTCCAAGAGGAGATAATGGCGATTGCTTTACTCACTCTCAGATTCCAGTCCCTTTTACCGCTTCCCCTTTGCCTGGATTATCTGCCCGTGAATGTGGGACCACCTGGTCAGCCCGCCGCCTTGTGCGGCCTCACTGGTTCTGCACAGTTGCCACCCCGTGCCCGGGGTCTGCTAGTCGCCGCCTGTGCACCTGGGGGCTGCAGCCGCTGCTGCCTGCGTGCCCGTCCGCACCTCTGCTGTTTCCTGCTGCGACTCCACCCCTCTTACCGGTCTGGATGAATCGTTGTTGGACTTCCAAACAGTTTGATTTTCTGAGTTCTGGTTGTTTTCTTGTTTCCAAATCTTTGTTGTCCTTAATTTTGGTTGTGAGAAGAGGCGCAGTGCGTCTGCCTACGCCTCCATCAAAGGGTCTTTTTTTTTTAGATGTATAGAAGATAACGGACAAAGAGCACAAGATCTGTTGGATTGTTCACATCTTCTTCTTTTATCTGTTCATCACTTACCCTGAGTTTTGCCATGTCAAAGAAAACTATTAAATTCAACACACCTACCTTCCAATATTAATTGATGCCATGTATAAATAAACCAATACCTTTTTCATTTTGAGTTACAGAAAGCCAAACCTAGCAATGCCAGGAGTGAAACTCCAGCATAGTTTCTTTATGAAGTTGAAAATGAAGGATGTGCAAAGGAATATTTTTCTATTTTTTAATTCTTTTATTAGAATACAGTGACAACCTTTGTAACTGTGTTGGTGTTAGCCCTGGGAGTATCCTTCAGAAGGGAAAATGAAACTATGCTTAAATATTCATTGAAATCTTCTGAACCTACCCTTGACTTTCTTCACTGTGGAGGGAGTTTAAGGTATGGCTCAAATGAGAAAAATTGCAGAGTAGACTCTGAACATTTCTAGATTTAATATTTGAGGACAATACGGAAGGTCCAGAATGCGGAATAACTCTTAAGGCCATTCAGCAGGAATTTGAACCATAGGTCACAAAGCTGGTGTTCTGGACCAAGTCATTTCGTGGCTGAGCTTGTTGATCACCCAGCCTCTGCATTTCAAGGCCACCACTTCTCTGTATTCAGTGGCTTTCATGGAGTTATAAAAGAAAAATATTGCTCAGTGACAAGAAAGCCAACTACTAGTGCTGATGTTGGAAATAGAGAGGTCTATGAAAGCAATGACTAAGCCGGAAAATAGAAGTTGTGGATAAATTAAAGAGCAGAGAAAGCTGGTATCAATTGAGAACCAGAAACTTAAGCATGCTAGAAATGTGATTTTTAAACTGCATTTCTATTTTAATTCCCCTATTACAATTAGTGATAAAAAAAACTTAATTTCATAATATTTTGGATATATTGGGTTAAATAAAAATATGTTATTAAAATGAATTCTACCCCTCTCTTTTTACATTGTTTAAAGTGGCTGCTAGAAAACTTAAAATTACACCTGTGGCTCATATTATATTTTTGTTGGATAGTGCTGGTCTCTAGCATTGGAATACTCGTTGCTGGAGTGTTCATCTGAACTTCTTACAGGATGGCCCCTCTCTCACGAAAGGCAGAATTAGAGGCTCTCCCAGTCAAAAAGATCCCCCCTACACATGCAAGCTTTGTCTCGATCTTCATTTCATCCCTCACTACTTCGCCTCAGTCCTCTCCATCCCCTTGTCTCCAGCTGCAAACACAGGTGTGCCACCAAGAGGCACAGATGGATGGGTTTGCGTGTGCCACCTATTTGATGGCAGCTCCAATCCTTGCCCCCACCTTCTCACTGTACCCTGGGCACTCTCTGTCCTCTGTGGCCTGTATATCATCTTTATAGGCTCAGCTACTAAAAACCAGGAAATTATTAAAGCCCAGGTTTGGCAATTCCACTGAACCTGACAGATCATTAAGAAGATTCATTCTAAATACATTCAGATCAGCTCTGGCACCTTCCCGTGGCCTGAAAGATAGGCTCTAGTCACACAGGGCAGAGGAAAGCTGGCTCTGTCCTTTTGGCCCCCTTTGTCTCTAAGACTGTCAGGGACTCCTATTGCATTTCTTTGGCACACGATTCCCAGAGCAGGAACTGGAACGGTGAATGCTGGGAGCCAGCCTGCTCATCATAGGACATCTCTTCTGCAAAAGGTAGTTTTCAGTTATCTTTATTTACATATGGTTTCCTTATTTATGTTTTGCACATAATCAATATTAATTTGTTCTCAGGTGTTTTGTGTCACTTCTCAAATTGATGTTTTAGTACTATTTTTTCATGGTCTTAATTGTATTTTTTACAGCCCATATATTATAAATGGCCATAAACTTCTTACATCAAATATAAAGAGCAGAACTATAAGCAAAACCAATAGATATTAAAAACCACCTATTCCAGTGGTGTCCTTGCTGATGTATACAGGGCACTCAATATTTTTTGAATGAGTGAATGATGAATGAACAAACCTTCCCTCCAAATGAGATCTTAGCTAGATGTGTGTATCAATCACTTGCTGCTGCCTTATAAACAAGCACAAACATATCAGTGCCATACAATAAGAAGTGTTTATCTTACTGCAGCATGCCTCACATGTTTCATTCTGAAGATCAGTCTGGAGGAGCAGAAGCTATCCAGGCACTTTCTCCTGTGGCTGAGGATGAGTAATGTCTCTTTGAGGTTTAGGCTCAGAAAAAGCACCTTGTCATTTCTACCTACATTCCATTGGCCAAAGCAAATCATATAGCCAAGCCTACCACCAATGTGTAAGTCAGTCTTCTTCTTCCATGGAGGCACCAGGAGGAAGGGAATAAATATTTGCCCAGACAATATAATCTAACCTATCAGAAATTCCAAATCCAAAACAGGAGCTGCCCATGTTGATGACTGGGATAAGCCAGCCCAGAATCTTCTCTAAGAACCTGGTTTCTCTCCCCTGCCTTCTATGGCAATTCCTGGGGCACTTCATCGGAATCTAGCACTCTGCAAGACACAATTTTAAAATAAAAGCAAGTGCTTATATTTTCCCTGGATCTGATAGGAAAGTACCAAGTTGACGAGTGGGATGGGAATTCAAGGCCAAGGGAACAAGACAAACAAAAGATAGGTTGGCTGGTTGGTTGGGTTTTTTATAACATTCTATCCCTAGCACCAAGTACCATCCTTAGCACGTTGTAGGTACTCATTAATTAATGTTTGACAAAAATGAATAAAACTCATAGAGAAGACACATTCAACCTGGCTGAACAGAGCACTGTGTAAAATTTTCATCTGTGTTTCTAAATTAAATTTAGCATCAAACAGCCTTGCTGCTTCATCCCCCAAAATGCCAATGGAGTCAACATAATTAGGACTCTCCAGATGCAGGTAGACTGAATCTTGTACAAGAAACAGGACCTTGAAAGCAAGAACCTCACTCCTGGTTTGTTGGGGAAGAACAGAGCTAATTTCCAGGATCTGGAAATACAGTAAGAAATTACTAAAGAGAGGTTGAGTCACAAGTAAAAGGCATAAACATACCCATTACACATTTCATCCTTATGGAACAACTGACCCAGATTCAAAACCTTAGTCCAACTATTGGACCATTCCAGATCTTGCCTCTTGACCTCAGGGGCCCTGGGCTGGCTGACCCACTTTCCACACTATTTAGCAACTGCTCAGGAAAGTGTTCATGCAAGCAGACCAAAGGGCCATAAACTTCATGACCAGCTCACTCTTTCTAGGTATAATAACTAGTAGCAACGAGGCTGGCTGTATTTATTACTATTGCAATGATTTCCAGGTAAGAGAAGCCACTGCTGTAGAATTTCTCTCCCAGTTACACCAAAGCAGTTTTTAAAATCTGGACAATTTCCCCACATCCAAATGAGGCCACTTAGAGTTGATCATCCGCTGATAGGAAAAGTTGTCTGCACAGCTGTGCCTCTACATTAGTTATGCTCTGAGCCGGACAGCACTGTAAATTATTTGCAATATGCTGGAATGCAATACAAACTGAGTTTATAAATATATTAAACTCTTCAGAGGGAGTTGCAAACCTTTTATAAAGCCATTAAATTTTAAAGTGGTTTAGAAGTCCAAACTAGCAGGCGGGTGCGGGTACCACCTTCCAAAAGCACATGGCATTGGCTCACCTAAAAGCAACAACAGATCCTGGGATCAAATGGAAAGATCAGGATCCACACGCCTTTTGGAAATCTATTTTGAAGCCCTGAATAATGTGTACGATTCAAAGTCTTTCTCCTAGAGACTTGCATGACCTTCCAGTCCACAGTCTGAAGTGCCCTCTGGACTCCTGTTATGCTGGCTGCATGCTGGACTCATTTTCAAATTAATCACAGACACCCTAGCCAGTGTGACTCAGTTGGTTGGAGCATCGCCCTGTGAGCTAAAAAGTCACAGGTTCAGTCCCCAGTCAGGGTGCATACAAGAGGCCACCAATCAATGTTTCTCTCTTACATCGATGTTTCCCTCCCTCTCTCTTCCTCCCTTTCCTTCCCTCTAAAATCAATGAAGATGTCTTTGGGTGAGCATTAAAAAAATAAAATGAAATGAAACTAAACACATAAAACTTTGCATTATATACAATATTTCATTTCTTATTTATATAACTTGTTATTTTCCCTAAATACTAAATGATTAAAACACTTCTGCTTACTTCTAGAAATATATTACACAGAAAGAAAAAGTCTCCAATAATTTGACCTCACCAATGTAACCACTGTTAACCACTTGATGCAGAGTTCTTCAGCTATTATTTTTGGTCCATGTACTCACACAAAGGTACTTTGAAACAAACTATACCATTCATACTATGTTATAACTTCCTTTTACTCAGGCTTCCCAGTGTACACTGTAAACTCCTTGAAGGTAAGAATCTTAGCTCAATAAATTGTTTATTCCACACTTATTAAATATCTACTACGTATTAGATGCTACCAGCTATAAAAACAAATAAAGGGGAAAAAAGTCTCAGATCAAAGGAGCTTACCTACTGGCAAGAAAAAAAAAAAAACATGAGAAATTATTATGATAAAACAATGCGACACAGGCTGCTACGCAGGTTCATGTAAAGTGCCATAAAGTGCCATGAAGAAGCCCTTCCGTCAACCTGCAGAGGGAGAGGGCACACCTTTGACTGACTCAGCCAGCTGCAAAAAGCCTCTTTTGGAATGGGACTCGGCCCTGCAACCCCCCTCTCCATGTGCCCACACCTCAGAAATATCACCTCTAAACGATGTCTTGGAGTCCGTTGATCTGCAGCGCGTTAAAAACTCTTGCCTCCCACCACATCAACACGAAAATGTAACATACTGCTACACACCTGAGTCTACCTTTGGGGACCCCTGCCCTCTACCCCTACGGTTACAGGATTCTGAAAACGAATGCTTCCACAAGGTAGATGTCACTGGAACCACTTGCTGCATACCCCACCCCCAGGACCACCAAACAGCCCTCCCTCAATGTGCAGGTTGCTCGAGTTGGTTCACATCCCTAAGCCCTGGCTCCCCCCCGCCGTGAAGTAAAAATAATCTTTCTGCTTCAATCACTAAGAGAAAACTATATCCTCTCCTCAATTCTGGTGATCAAATGAGATCATATATATGACTGCTCCCAGCTTTTACAGTGGTTATTCAGTAACTGTTAAGGTAATGGGTATATAAAAAGGACCCAGGGAATGTAACTGGCAACTTTATTGTATTTTTCATCCCTGAATCCCTTTAGAACGCTCTGGATAAAATTTCAAGTAGATCCCAAGATTTTTCTGCTCACTCCAGGGAGTCCTAGGGTTACATTAAGCTGTAAACACAATCTCAACTCAATAATTCTAAAGTCCTGTCCTGTGCAATATTTCAAACTCTAAACCCAATTTAACAATAAATCTGCCTTTGCCTAGCTGGGGCCTGCTGCAGAATAGCTGCTGTCAGTGAAAAGGGGGCTGTGGTCTTCCCCTGTACTTACTCTTCTTGATAATTAAGGTTTCTGACTCCATCACAGTGGTGCTGGGGGTTGGGAAGTGGAAGGTGGAAATGGGGCAGCTCGGACATGTTAGGGGTCAGGGTTGTTCTTACATGACCGGCATACACCTCACATGGTTCTGTGCTCTTTGAGCCAAGCAGGCATTTAAAGCTGACTTTCTCTTGTAGCTACTTTTTGTTCATTCTTCAGACACCCCGCCCCCTACATCACTTTGACCTAAGCCAGAGTTCTCAACCTCAGCACTATCGACATTTGGGGTGAGTAATTCTCTGATGTGGAGAACTTTCCTATGCATGGCACGATGTTTAGCAGCATCTTCATCCTCTACCTACTAGATGCCAGTAGCATCTCCCTGGGCTGGAACCAAAAATGTCTCCAGACATTGCTAAATATCTGCTACAGGGCAAAATCACCCCTGGTTGAGAACCACTGACCTAGGCCAATGCATTCTATCTCAGAGTCACTTCCTCCCTATGTTACCCCACACGCTCAGCACCCACTCCCAGTTTCCTTTCTTTTGAGGTGCAGTTGCCCTCTACAGGGTCCCTTCTGATGAAATCTCAGGTGACCTTATACTGTTTCTCTCGCATGCAAAGTCCACATCCAGTCTATTCGGGAAATGAAACATTCCCACATATGTTTCCTTGTAAAAAAAATTTGGGATTATGTACCAATCACAATATACAGCAAGTTTCCAGACTACCACATCAAAGTGCTCACCACTTACCTCTTGCTTTCAGGATTTCCAGGGGAAGATGGAGGTGGACACTAACACACGGTGCCCTCCAACCACAGAGAACATGTGCCAGGCTGTCCGAGGAATCCAGTTGAAGTCTCTCGCATTAGTCCTGAGGGAAGAAACATACTCCACTGTAGCTTCTCCCTTAGAGAATAAGCTCTAAGAAAATAATTTTTGAAAATTATTTCCCTATCTCTGTTCAATATCCTTTTATGCCTTCAATCTGGTAATAGCTAAATTTCTAGGACATCTACTTCACATTGTTTACTGGTTGGTTTATATCACAACCTATCTTGATAACTAGGGCTGTCTTATCCCATTACTTCAATCAGAACTTCTCGTTTAACATCCTTTTATATTGGTACCATGTCCATTAACTTTCCTTTCTAACCAATCCACAGGCTACATAAAGATACTAAGAAAATAGCTAAAGCCATTCAAAACCTACTGGCTTAAAAGAGTAAGCATTTTTTACTACTCATGGGTCTATGGGCTGAGTTGCTCTTTTGGTCTCAGCTGGACACACTGATGTATCCCTGATTAGCTATGGGCTAGATAGGAAGCTCTGTGGATCTTGGCTTGGCTTTTTCATAATTCTGAGAGTCAACCAGCTTTCTGAGCTTGCCTAAGATTGCCTTAGTTGTGGAGATGAGGGTCTTGGAAGGTGCACAAACTCTTGAGGCTCAGGCTTGGACTGGCCAACTGCCACTTCTACCACATTCTGTTGACTAAAGCAAACACAAGCCCAACCCAAATACAAGGGATGAAAACAGACTCCATCTCTTGATGGGAGAAGCTTCAATATTACACTGCAAAGAGTGTGGACACAGGGAGATGTGAAGGATTGGGGCCATTTACAATCAATCTACCATGCTGTGTGTGGTGAAGAATCTTAGCTGTCCATCAAAAGCCACTCTCCCTTTTTCCATAGTAATAGAACTGTAGCCAGCCACGTAGATTACATTTCATAGTCTCCTTTGCAATTGGACATGATCGTGGGTTACTAAGTTCTCATTATGAACAAGGTTTTCACCAATGGAATGTGAAAAGAGTGATGTGTGTTACTTAAGATATCTGGGATTATGTACTGCAAAGCTCTAGTCCACCTTCTCATCAGCTGGCATCTCAAAGTAGCAACAACCTAGCATCATTTATGCAGCTGATGACACTGTCCCAGAGGACAGAGGAGTACCAACTTGTGAGAAACTTGGGATCTCAAGTGACCAAGATAAGCAAAGCTTTCTCATGAGCTGCAATGCTCACATCAGGAATGTTATGTGAACAAGAAATAGCCTTTTTGTTGTTGTTGTTCTTTAAACTGCTATGATGTTGGATCTTTCCTTTATAGCAACCTACCCTCTTGTACCAACGCACTGGGGCAACTGAAGTTATAGTCTCCATTCATTTAGAAAACTAGGTCAACAGATACTTCACTCTGGAATTTTGTACCAAAAACCCACAGGCAATCTTAAGGCCCTCCAATGACCATGGCTTAAAAGGAGAAAATAAAAATGACCTGAGTACTTTTTTGGTGGATTTGGGTTAGGAAGACAGTGAAGGGTAAATATCTCTCTGCCAATGCTTTTTAAATATATTCATTCACACAGAAGCTGAGACTTTTTCTCATTTGATGAATCCACATCATGTTTCTTTAACCTTTGCCTAAACTGCCTTTGAGTATGATTGCTAGGGCTTCATAAAACTGGAGCATTGAAATTCTGACATCACAAGACACAGTTGGAGGATCTGCTGCTGGCTATACTTCTCTTCCAGCTGGAATATCAGAAAACGTTGACAGGTGGTGGAAACTTACCTGAAAAACAACCAACTGGAGATTCCACATCAAGAGTTACATCATTATTGAACTTTAGGGGAGCCTGGTGACTAAAGGGTAGAATCATATCGCTCCTCTATGTTTTTATAATCTTGATAGAACTCATGACCCAAACCCTTGAAAAAGGGCTGCAAGGCCCTGAGAGATCTGGCCCCTCTCTAAACACAGCCTCATCTCACCCACCAGCCCCTTGTTTGTTTTTTCCTCTGTTCCTACCTCACTGGCATTTTCTCCCTTTCCATACTGCACTACTAAATTTCCTTCTGGAGTTTGCTCTGCCTGGATGGCTCTCTCTAAGTTCTCTGCCTAAGGCCTGTTCATGTTTCAGATCAAAGCTGCATTCTCAGTTCCTCAAGGAAATCCTCCCTGAACCCCAGACTTAGGTAGAACCCTCATTTCACATTCTCATAGAACCCTCCGTAGCACCACAACCATGGTATGAACAAGTGTTTCTTTATTTTATTTTTAAAAGATTTTATTTATTTATTCTTAGAGCAAGGGGAAGGGAAGGAGAAAGAGAGGGAGAGAAACATCAATATGTGGTTGTCTCTCAAGTGCCCCTCACTGGGGACCTGGCCCACAACCCAAGCATGGGCCCTGACTGGGAATCAAACCAGTGACCCTTTGGTTCACAGGCCTGCGCTCAGTCCACTGAGCTACAACAGCCAGGGCACAAGTGTTTCTTTAACATCAAATCCAAGAAAGCAACAATGTCTACTTTCTCTACGTCTACATCCCAGAACCTAATACCCTCAATAAAGACTGGATGAATGAATGAATGCATACATACATACATGAAAGGTAGTATTGGGGAGAAACAGAAAGGGAAGAGAAACAGGCAGACATAGCAAAAACATAAGAAGAAAGGATCAGATGCCTCCTGATGGATACAAGTGAGGCAATGGAACATATATTTCTCCATAGCCATTGGAAAAGAGGTTGATTTGAGTGATTCACCTGTCAATCAGATCCTGGGGGGACAGCCTCCACTCCTACTCCCCAGGAGAGCTACACAGCACCTCCTCTCCATGTCCAACTAGAAATTTCAGATGTTAGCCATTTCACTTCATTCTGCTTGGAGAGACACAGCCTTGAGGAATTGGAACACACCTCACTGCACATACCCTTGTAATAGCAGACACGGGGAATTGAATCAGCAGCCTGGGTTTAGGGATAAATTGCATTTGGAAATTGTATTTATGTATCAAAAAACTAATTATTGCCAAGTTCCACCTCAGTAGTACTTGATGATTTCATTATTGGATCTAATTACACTTCTATTCAAGATAAGAGTTTACTGTCTTTTAATTGATAATGGAAATTGAAGATACAAAAATGTGGATGGCTACAAGTCCTCTTTCTTTAGCTGATTTCTGGTCCATGGAAAATAAGATAGCCTTCACCACTTTTAGGCCAAAAAATATAAATACTTATTTTCTGTTTACCCATGTTTAGTGGTCTTTGGGGGTCTGCTGGCCTTGAAAGATTAGACATAACAGTTGGTACCCACTCTTAGGAATACACCTAAATGACATAAGCTTTCAAATCTAAAGTGCTTACTTTCACAAAATCACAAATGGGTTGTTTTATGAACATTCACCATTCTTCCTCTGACACAGGAAGTGAGGCAATGAAAGATGCAGTTCTGCATAGCTTTTTGGAAAGCACTGGTGCCACTGTCCCCAAACTCAGAGCAGTTCTGTTTCCAGCTGAGACAGAAGAAGCTGCAGGCTAGTTTCATGGAGTCACCAGCCACAGAGTGGAGGCAAGATATTCTACCCACTCGCCAAACCTGGGAGTACCAGGGTCTTCCATCCCACAGGGCCCTGCTACATTTTAATTAGATAAAGCACTGCATTTTTCCCCCTTTACATTGTTTTCCATTGATCACTTTGCTGAGTGGCACAAAGGCAGACACTCAGTAGCTGAAGGATAAGAAAGGACCTGGACTCCCAACATCTAACAAGAAGATCTTCATCCCAACCTATACCCAGAAAAGAGAAATCTTTTTATCATAATAATGGGTTTTAATTTAAAAACCTATGACAAAAACAAAAGACCTAGGAAAACATCACACAGGGTTCTGGGGATATTTTCAAAGTAGTGGCCTTCCTGCCACCTCCATCAGAAAAATAAGTGTTTTCTGGCTAGCTGGCTTGCCTCTTTCCCTCTCATGACCAAGGCCTTAATTCCCTGGCTTCTCACATCTTTAGAAAGTGCCTCTGGTTAGCCTGTGTCTCTTTAGCCTGAGGTCTATGCAGTTAGTCAGAGAATAAGAGTATGTAACCGACCCATGGAGAGCCATAAGCCAGGCTCTTGGCAGCCAGAGGCCAAGGGCACACCCCTCCTTAGGAGATAACATTAAGGTGGACTCCCACTCTTTCATCAAGTTATTAATAAGCTTCACTTCCTGGTTCCATCACAACCTTGCCTTATCAGAGCAGTATCTCTTTGCCTTGGTCTCTGTTATGTTTCTGTTTCTTCTTGTCTTTCATTTTCATTCTCTCCCTCCCTCTCTTCCTTCCTCTTCTCTTTCCATCCCCCCTCCTTCTGTCTCTCTTTCTTTTGATCTGTGTATGCCTCTCTCTCCATCCTTCTGTGTCTCTATGTCTCTCTGCATCTCTATTTTCCTCTCTTTCCACTTCTCTTTTTCATTAGAAAAGCAAAGCCCAGACCTTGCAGCCTCTTCAGGCTGAGCCACCTTTCCATCAGCTCCCTAACATCTCCACAAGTTAATGCTTTCTGATCCCCTCCTCTCCCTTCTGCCTGAAAATCCCCTAGAACCAGCTCTTTTCCCTGCTCCATGCCTTTGCTCCCTTTCTGAAGCTCCATAGCTTTCTCGTCTTTCATAGATGGTTGCTTCCTAGCCTTGATCAGCCGCTCCTGACAGCCATCATCCAGCATCACATGCTTCTTCGACTCCTCTTGCTCTACAATCACTTCACTATTTCTTTCTTTTACCTTCCTTATGGAGTAACCCACCTCAGCATCCAATAATTATTCTTTCCCAAGATTCATAAGCAAACCATAGTGCAACATTAAATCATTTCAGCACAATGGCCATTATCAAAAAGTCAACAAATAACATGTGTTGACAGGGATATAGAAAGAGGGAGCCCTTATGTACTCACTGTTGCTGGGACTGCAAATTGGTACAGCCACAATAGAAAACAGAATGGAGATTCCTCAGATAATTAAAAATGGATACACCATATCCCCCAGCAATTCCACCTCTGGGTATTTATCCAAAGAAATCCAAAACATTAATTCAAAAAGATATATACATGACCTATGTTCTTTGCAGTATTATTTACAATAGCCAAAATAGAGAAGCAAACTAAGGGTCCATCAACAGACTGTGAATAAAGAATATGTGGTACAAATATATGTAATGGAGTGTTACACAGCAGTAAAAAAGAATAAAATCTTGCCATTTGTGACAACATGAACAGATCTAGAGGGTATTATGCTAAGTAAAATAAGTCAGGCAGAGAAAATTACCATATGGTCCCATTTATTATGTGAAATTAAAAAATAAAACAACAAATAAAAACAAAAATAGACTTACAAAAACAGAAACTGAAGAAAGGGTGGGGTGGGTGAAAATGGAAGGGGAATATAGTCAGTAATATTGCAATAAGTTTGCACAGTGACAGATGATTACTGGAATTAGCAGGGTGATCACATATGAAAAATGTTGAATCACCATATTGTACATCTGAGACTAATACAACCAATGTAAGATTGTATACCAACTATACTTAAAAATAAAAATCATTCCCATGCAAAGTAAATATTTACATTTCTAAATTCCATTTTTAGTAAATTTACTTCATTGCTCTAGCCAATTCAAACAAGCACACACCCAAAGCCACAACCATTTTTGAAAAGGAGAAATTTCACTACACAACCTCTGCAGTGTCTACCTACAAATATCTCCCCTGCAGTTTCATAAAGAGGATATATCTATTCATTCTACAAACTTTTACTGAGCACCTACTACATGCTAGCACTACAATGCCATTGATATAAAAGTGAAAAAACTATGATTCCTGACTGCAAGGGGCAAGGATCCAGTACACCTATCTCTTGATTAATGACTCTAATTTACTCCTGAAAGTTCTGCCATTAAATAAAACAATATTTTCATTCATTTTAATGGAAAAATATTTTGAATGTACTTCATTCCAACCAGTGATATCTAAACAATTTATGCAGATAGAATAATATATCAGTTGAACAGGAGGTCAAGTTTGTACAAGTAATAAACAATCATTTGAAAATAAACACAACCAGTACATGAGATACAGTGCAAGCAAAGTTTATTACACACACACGGGATAAAGAGCAGGTGGTGAAGGGCAGAGGAGGCTGAGTGGAAGCCTACCCTGGGAGAGGCTTATTCTCCCTTCTACACTATTTGCTTCACCAAAGTACACTCAAAGTACAGTTACAGCCCAGAATGCTATATTTAGAGTAAAATAAAGTCTAAACACAAGAAGGCTTCTACACACAAAGAAATAATGCCCTTTCCTAACACACTGAGGTGTCCTAGTTGATATGAATTCTTCCTCTCTCTCACCAGGCCAACATGTGCAAAGAAAACTTGTTGGGGTCACCCAAACATGGTGCATGAGTCATAGGGTTCCATTTATTCTCTGACTAGAAACTGCCTGGTCCAATAAATCAGTATACCTGTCTGCAAATGTCATACTAGAATATTACTCCTTATAGATTTTTAATTATGTGTGTCTTAATGTTATATTTTTTTAGGTCATTACACCAAAAACAGGAATCAGTATCCAAAAAGTAGAATAACTTTTCAAGGGCTGATGGGGCAGTCTTTAGCTGAACTGTCGTCATGTGTCATGAGCCTATGGACCAGTACCTCAGACACAGAGTGGGGGACAGAAGGGGAAGCAGGTAGTGAGGAGTGTGCAGGCCCAGGCCACACCCTGTCTGAAAAGGAAGTTCATCCCAAATAGGACCAGTTGCTTCAAAAGTCAGGAGAGTCATTAGCTCCAGAAAGCTGAGTATCAAACCACAAAAAAATAAAGAATACCTTCTCCCCACAAGAGACCTCTCTGTCAGCCACAATCAGCTATTAAGTTTAACCTGCCCAGATACATGTAAAAAATGATACTGAACCACTTTCTTACACTATATACAATAAACTCAAAATGGATTAAAGCCTGGATTGTAAGACCTGAAACCATAAAACTCCTGGAATAAAACATAGGTAGTAAACTCTTTGACATTGTTCTTAGCATAATTTTTTTTGGCAGATGACTCCTCAGGTAAGGGAAAAAAGAAAAATAAACAAATGGGACAACATCAAACTAAAAAGTTTTTGTGTAGTGAAGGACACCATCAGCCAAATGAAAAGATAACCTACTGAATGGAAGAAGATAATCACCAGTGATACATCTAAAAGGGTTAATATCCAAAATATATAAAGAACTCATACAACTTAACACCAGAAAAACAAACAATCCAACTAAAAAGTGGGCAGAGGACATGAACAGACATTTCTCCAAAGAGGACATACATCTGACCAATAGACATATGAAAAGATGCTCAATGTCACTAATCAGAGAAATGCAAATTAAAACCCCAATGAGATACTACTTCATACCTGTCAAATGATTATCATAAATAAATCAAAAAACATCAAATGTTAGTGAGGGTGTAGTGAAAAAGGAACTCTTGTACACTGTTGGTGAAATGTAGATTGGTGCAACCACTAAGGAAAACAGTATGGAGGGCCTTCAAAAAATTAAAAATAAGGCTACCATAAGACCCAGCAATTTCACTTCTGGAGATTTTTCTGAAGAAATCCAAAACACAAATTTGAAAAGATATTTGCACCTCTGTGTTTATCACAGCATTATTTACAATAGCCAAGATGTGGAAGGAACCTAAGTGTCCATCTATGGATGACTGGACAAAGAAGAGTGATACATGTATACAGTGGAATATGACTCAGCCACAAAAAAGAATAAAATCACCTGCAACAATATGAACAGACCTAGAGGATGTTATGCTAAGTGAAATAAGTCAGACAAAGACTAACATTGTATGATTTCACTTGCATGCAGAATCTACATAACAAAATAAGCAAACAAAACAGAAACACACTCATAGATACAGAGAACAAACTGATGGTTGCCAGAGGGGAGGAGGGTTGAAGGGCTGGGTAAAATAGGTGAAGGGATTAAGAAGTACAAAGTGGTGGTCACAAAATAGTCATGGGGATGTAAAGTGCAGAAAAGGGAACATAGCCAGTACTAATGTAATAACAGTCATGGTGTTAAGTGGGTACTAGACTTATCAGGGAGATCACTTCATAAAGTATAGAAATGTTTAACTACCATGGTGTACACCTGCAACTAATATAATAATATATGTCAACTGCAGTTAAAAAATAAAAATAAGTACATCTACTTTCTAAAAAATTTGACTACAGGCCGGTGCTGGAGTGGCCCCACAGAGCTCCAGACTCGAGGTTTTGGACTGAACAGATGCAATGTCAGGATGACTTGAAAGTAGGGCATCCTTAGCCATCTTGAAGAGAGGAAATTGGTGGCAGGTAGACAGTCTATGGAGTTTTCAGGTGCCTTCACCTGAGTGAGCAACCTGCCTCCATCAGGACCTCAGATGTCTGACAGACAGCCCTGTGTGGCACCAAGATAATTAATGGTTGAAAAAACTATTGTCAATGGACTTTTGCATTGAAATTTTGGATTACATGTCTAATTTTAATCAGGAAAACTAAATCCCAGAGGAATAAATTCTGCAGGCTCCAAAAGGACATGGAAAGGAGGCTCAGTGCCTAGGAATTTACACAAAGGAAAACAACCTGATAAGAGCAACTAATG
>PVKU01016132.1:0-15722 GCA_004027475.1 Anoura caudifer | reverse complement strand
CAAGTGTTGGAAGCAACCTAGGTGCCCATCAGTAAATGAATGGATCAAGAAACTATGGTACATTTACACAATGGAATTCTATGCAGCAGAAAGAAAGAAGGAGCTCCTACCCTTCGCAACAGCATGGATGGAACTGGAGAGCATTATGCTAAGCGAAATAAGCCAGGAGGTGAGAGACAAATACCATATGATCTCACCTTTAACAGGAACCTAGTCAAAAAAAACAAACAAACAAGCATAATATAACCAAAGACACTGAAATTGAGAACAAGAGAGGAGAGGGATAGGAATATCCAGGGAAAAGGGGAAGGGATTAGAGCAACAAGTATGAAAGACATATGGACAAAAGCTAGGCCGGGGGTGGAAAGGGAAGGGAGCTGGGGAGGGCTGGGGCGGAGGGACGGGATGGGAGTAGAAAACAGAAAACTGTATAAGAACAACAATTAAAATAAAATTTAATTTAAAAAAAATAATTCTTTTTTCCCTTGAATTAAGGTTCAGGTAAAAATTTGATATTTTGATACCAACACCAACCTGTCATAGACAAATTGGAGATTATAGTTAATCAGAAACCTACCAGAGTACTCATCATTTGTGGTCCAGGTAGGAGGGGCATCATTTATTAGAGGGAGAGAGATAAGGGTGAGAGATAAGAGAATGTCATTTTTAAATTCATACATGAAATTAAAATATTTTAGAAATATAAAAAAGAAACACCATACATCTTTTTATTACATTGCTTAATAACTTAGTCAACAAAATTCAGCTCCTGAAAAAGTGGTCTTACTGTCAGTAAACATTAGTTTCACTTAAAACCAACAAAAAAATCACTTAAAACCATAGAACTTTTATAGAGTTAATAAGTATTTATTAAATTGTTAATGATTAACCATTTAATTCTCTATCCATAACAATGATTTCTGAGCATATAGGTCTTGCTTATCAATGCAATGCACAGGCACCATGCTTGAACCCCTATATCACACATCGATATGATAGAGAATATTTGCTAGTACTTAGGAATATAACAGCATTTCTTTGTGAAAGTATTATCACTAACTCTGAGGACATTAGCACCTTTTAAATGATAGATTCTTTAACATGGACTTAAATAATGTTTTTCTTAAGATGACATCATTTTTACCCTCATAGAGCCCATTTCTTCATGAAAATTAACTAGGAAATTTGGAACTTGTGTAGCCAGTGAGGTTAAGGGGCGTGGTTAAATTGTAAACTCAGTGGAGCTGTGGACAGAGGAGGTATACAGTAGAGACCCTGTATCTACACTGGAGTTGAAGGGATGTGTATTTGGGATTGGATCCAAATAGGAAGTCTCTCTTCTCATCCAAAATCAATCACAGTAGCATAGAACTCTCTACCTGAGGCAACACCAGCAACAATCCAGGAGTCTGAAACCAGAGAAGACCTAAAGAGGGGGAGTTGGAAAGCTGCAGAGATGTACAAATAGAGATTATCAGCTGCAGGCCCATTTTAGTATGAAAAACACATTTGCTGCACTAATCAACCAGAGACAGACATGTTGCAGAATGCATTTGAGGGGAGAAAAGCATTCTTTGAGATCAGTTTATTTGAATTCTTATTTAAAATCTGATGTTTGAATAATTTTTGGCAGAGACTCAATTATAAGGTTGACATGAAAAAGTGACCATGTTGGTGCAGAACAGACGAAAGAAGACAAAACCCAGCAATACAAGCAGCCACTGGGAGGGTGTGAGGTCTTGTTCCTGGCACATGTCTTCAGTTTTGCTCCAATGAACACATATTTTATAGCCACACCTGGCTAAGGGTTATTGTTTTTACCAATTTCAGTAAAGGAATATCTCCTATTAATGCCCTTATTCCGTGGTAAAACATTTATTTTTTTTAAAAAAATTATTTAAAATAATTAGTAATTAAAGTTTGAGTTCTTTAATATTTGAATTCCTCAATAGAGTGTAAATTCTAATATATGCTTACCCCTTAGCAGTTTATGTGCCAATAAATCTTTGCATATAAATATGCAATAATGAAAATATTTTACATGAATATGCATATGCAGTAAAGAAAAAAATCTAATTTTATAATGTATAGAATTATATAAAATGTATATTTTTATTAAGTTAAGTCATTCCTTATGATTCTTTTCTGTTGCTTTCATAAAGCCCCAAGCTGAACTTCTCTTCTAGGCCCTATTAGAAGTTGCTATCAGGCAGAATGGATTACATGTGAGAACTTGAGGCAATATTCCTGTGTGCCAAGATGAAAACTAGTTTTCACACAACACGAGGACCTCTGAGACCTGGCTTTCTTCATCTCTCTAGCCTTATCTTTCACCAACTCCCCTCCTACATGTACTCTGTGAAACAAGTACACAGCCACTCAGAGCTCCCTGATGTGCCAGGCAATTTCAAGTCTACAAGCCTTTGCTCATGTTCCACATCTACAATATCCATCCAGCCCCATCCACACCTGCCTGCGAAATATTTTTACATCTTTCCAGATATCAAATCAAGCATCAAGGCATCCCTGATGAAGCCTTTAAAAAAAAACTAAATAGAAATAACCACTCCCACCCTTTGTGCCCATGAGTTACCCTGCCCACAATCTAGCACAGCACCTACGTTACTTTATTGCCCTTACATGCTTGCCTCCTAACACTAACAAGTGAACTGCCAGCCGGCAGGCACTACTTCTTACGTGTGTTTTCATCCACAGTTTCCTACTGGGCACTTAGTACAGGTTTGGGAACAAGTGAATGGAGGAGAACTACTTTAATATGCTTAATCCTATGGCGCTGCGTGGGATGCCCGCATTTATAGTAGTTCCCGTTATCTGCCATTTCGATTTTTGAAGTTTCAGTTACCTGCAGTCAACCATGGTCTAAAAGTGTTAAATGCAAATTCTGAAAATAATAGGTTTTCTAGAGGGGTTTTCTCAGTATGGGTCACATGAATTTCTTTCAGATTCTGTTATACCAAGAGTGGGAGACTGAGGAGAAAGTGACTGAAGAGGTTGTCTTTTTTCATCCCTGGAAAATGTCACCTGTGGTTTGAGGAGACAATTTTGTTGCCAAACAGATCAGGAGTATCAGCCTTCTTCAAAATCGGGAGATGTTTTTAGATTTTTCATTCTTGTTATCACATTCTCTTTATTTCCAAGCACCTATAAATATGACTGGTCTAGACAACCTATTAATTTCACTTTACGTGTGATAAAGTTGTTCAAGAGTTATTTAGAATCAAAGTTAATCAAAGTTTATGACTAAATTTTGTCTTCTTTTTACCCATTTTATGCTTAACAAATTTCTGCTGCATTTTTCTCCTAAGAAACACTTTCTTGTAATTACTATACTTTCAGCACATACCTTTTCATGGCAGAAAAGAGTAAGCCCAGAACTTCTGCTTTTGCTTGTTAAAAGGAGAGATATTAAAAATAATAATAGCAATAAAAATTGTAATTATATGTTTTCATTGAACACCTACTAGATTTAAATATGTGTTATGTCTACTCTTCCTAACAACTTCATGAATTCAGTATTATCATCTCAGTTTTTCAGATGATTATAATAGAAGCTGTTTACTGTGCAGTCACTTCTATATATATAATCTAATTCACTCCTTGCAAAAATCTTTGAACGTATATTTACAGGGGAAGTAGAGGCCCAAGTAAGGGAGTGGTTTGTTCTCCCCATACAGATAGGAAAATCTTCCAAGAGCATGATGCAGTGCATGTGGAAGAGGAGCTGATGTCACAGACTAACTACCAAGGTATGAATTAAGACTATAAGCATCCAACTTTGACCAAACTTTGTTGAAAAAAGAAACAACAAGTAAGCATACAACAAAAGCAATCAGTTACAATAATATTGATAGGAAATCTTGTGAAGAGAGTGAATAATTTTGTTTTTAAGAGGTTCAAATCTAATAAAAATGCAAAGTTTTATTTTTCCACATATTCCATGAAGCTAATGTTATGCTATGGTTATGAGTTGTGCAGTGTTAGAAAATGTTAATACATTTCTGCTAATCACACACTGCTATGAATCACCCATTGAAAAGGCTTGATTATGAATTGTGGGTTAATATCATTAGCTTCATATTTTTATATACATAAAATATTCATTGTCTTAATTAGCTGAATTTCAGGTGAACTGCTTATCATATTTTCACAGGTACAGCATAGCTAGAGAAAGGCATATCTCCTAGTTAGCCTTATTTCTTACTACATTTGAATTTCTAATGGAATCAACCATAATAATTGTGGCACGTGTTTCTAGCTGCACACCAAAGACTCATCTTCTTCAGAGTAATTTCTGGAAAGCAGCTGCCCAGCTAAAACTACATTTTCTTGGCTTCTCTTGAACCTGGGTATGATGTCCAGCTAGTTCTTGTGAATGGAATGTGAACTAAAGTGAAGTGTTTCATTTTCAGGTGAAGCCTTAATACCTAAGCGTACCACCTCTCTGTTCTTTTTCCTTGCACTTTGGCTAAATGGAGAGGACTGGGACACATTTTTTTTTTTTTAGAGCAGATACCCAATGAGGAGAGAGTTTGAGGTGTCTGCTGACAAGGAACCCTGGTATTGGATATTATATGAACGAAAAATTGCTCTATTGCCTTAAGTCCTTGATATCTGTGTCACCTTAATGCAACCCCTTACATACAATAACGCTCAGCCCATAGTTTCTGAACATTGGCATCTATGTTCCAGATAACTAGACTCATGAGACTGGATTTACATTATGGTCTCATAAGTTTGTATATATAATTTTTATCTATACAGGGAATTTTCTGTTCATTTTTGCTTTCTCATTCTTAAAGCCCTGAACTAGTCCCTGTGAAATAACTATTGGGTTAAAATCGAAGCTGGTTATTTTATACAATAAGTATGTGACTTATTTAACCCAAAAGAAGGTGGTGTATCATCTCATTTTATTCCAAAAGGAGTCTTAAGTGATATTTTAAGTGATTAGGGTAGCAGGTTTCTCTTGGTCCTCTGATTTTTTTTTTACCACTTCTACCAGAAAAGAATTAGCTTTGGTACATGTTTTAGTGGATAGTTAGTGTCCAATGTAGGTGACCAGGGAACCTGACTTTATCTTGACTATCCCACACACTCTATTCAATCTTGTTAAGTTAGTTTGCCTCTGAGAAGAGAGAGGCTATAGCTATCTCCCAATAGATAATAAACCCATCTTGAAACTTCTGATTATTCACACAGCATCATTTACTTTTTCCATTTAAGTAGGCCACCAGTCTTTTAGGGCACCTTTTGCTTTTTGGCCTGTTCATCAGGGACCAGGTGGGGATGAAGTTAAAATCAACATATACTAGTTATACTGGGGTGGGCAAAAGTAGGTTTACAATTATTAGTATGAAAAACACACAGTTTATTCTTGTATTATTATTTATTGATTATTGTATTATTTTCCATATAAACAACTATAAGACAACTTTAGCCAAACCCTATATTCTTTGAAGGTTTTGGATGACTTCTGTTCCCTTGTAGGAATGTGTTTATAGATTAATTATAGTCTTAGTTGCCTTTTACCAGATCAAATACTGTGTGGGTGGCATATTCTAGGAAATCTTGAAGAATTTTAAAATACTCCACCATGGTTCCTAATATGGAGATGACCATAATTAGAGGAAGCAGTAGGTTAGGTCAGAAAGTGTTTATGGTTGGAGGCTGGTGTTTTGACCTTTTCCTGTATATTTCATTGATATTCCCCAGCGCGTGGTGGTCTTTGGTTTGTGGGTCATAGCTTGGCCAGGGGCTAGCCAGAGTTCTCAATGAAAGCAGTAAGAAAAGTCATGTGTGGAGTATCAGCAGAACTGGTACACCCACTTGTCTGGGTTGGGGCGGAAGTGGAGGCCAGGTCAGGAAAGTGGTCTTTTCCTCCTTTTAGACAGTGCCAAAGTATCGCAGACAGGGGTTTCACTTTATTTTTGTTTGTGTGGGGTTGGTTCAGACACAAGTAAACTTGTGGTGTTTTAACCTCTCGTAAGATTCAAACATACATCTGGCTTCATCTAGCTTGGTGTCTTAGGAATCCAGTTTATATCTTAGAAATGATGGCATTTTGAATTTAGAAGGATAAAGGTGATACACTTTCAGTTAAATCATAATTTCTGACTGGCAATTAATGACAAACATTTCATTTTTCCTTATTAAGAAGAAGAAGAAGAATTCTACACACAGGAAGTTTATTTTCCAAAAAGTTGTTTACTTTCATAATATTTTTGTAAAATTGGGCACTGATTTACCTCTTGTGGTCATATCTTCTACCCTGGGTTTCAACCAATTGGGCAGGAGAACAAGGACCAGGAAAAGTTGTTAAACTTTTATCCAACTGCACCAGGTATGTGTGAATACGTGGTATCTAAGTGTAGATCTCACACAAAGGAATTGAGATTTTTTAAAAATCATGAAACATAAAAGTATAAAATAAATATTGGGATATTTGGGGAAAGAATGCTAATAAATCAATATAATTTATGTATGAGTTAAGTCTAGCACAAAAATATAAAATGTCTAGTTCTAAACATTGGCTTATAAATATTAATTTAATTGCTTTGAAATAATTAATATCAAGTGGTTAAGACACTAATTTCAGTTATATATATTATATATATAAATTATATATTAAAAAGTATGGATTGTATGTATCTATTTGGCTATTACAGATAATATTTCCCAATCTAGTACTGTTAATTTAGTCCTAGAATCTCCCAAGAAGCTGGAAGATTGATGGTAAGAGTGCAGGGCTTCGAGAAAGTAGGGATAATTCTTGACTTCTGGCTCCCTTTTCATGTTAAGACAACTCAGGTTCTAGATGGGCAGAAAACCATAAGAATGGAGATCAGAGAAGAGGTTTGGGTTCATTTCTAGCTACATTAAGTCATTTTTGAGATGTGATGAACTGTTCATGTATGTTGTCGGGTGCATGGACCTGGCTTTGAACCATGTAATAATACAAATTCTTTCTGTTTTGTTTTCACTCAACCTGATAATGCCCTTTTTACAGTCAGCATAGGACACTGAATCAATGATATTGAGGATAAATGTTTAATGATTCTCAGATCTCTTTCTGGTCATATGCAATAGCTCATTAAATACAACCTTATAAATGTAGTTGGAATGTCTGCCATGTGTTGGTCTGACTTATCTGTCATTTTTTCTGCCTTTTCTATATAGTTTCTTATGAGATAATTCTGTAATTATCCCTATTATTCTCACCTTCCACTAACTCAAAGATCTTAGTATCATTTCTAAATTTTAGAATTTTAGTATGAATAATGATATGAATATATTTAGTTTATTTATTGTCTGTTAAATATTTAAAATGCTTTCAGAATGGTGATCTAATTTGATGTTTGTAACAGGGTTTGCCTCTGGGAAAGGGATCTGGAAACAAGAATGGAAAGGAGATTTAAATTTTCTTGTAAATAAACTTTATAGCTTTTAAATTTTGTATCATGAGTGCATTAGTTATTTGTTACTGAGTAGCAAAATTACCACAAATGTAGCAGCTTAAAACAACATATGTTTATTCCCTCAGAGCATCTGTGGGTCAGGAATCCAGGCATGGCTTAGCTGGGTCCTTTGTACCAGGGTTTTTGCAAACTGTGAGATGTTGGCCAAGGCTGAATTCTTACCTGAAGGTTCGATTGTGAGAGGATCTGCTTCCAAGCTTATATGCTTGTTGGCAGGATTCAGCTCCTTGAGGACTGTTGGACTTAGAGCTTCAGTTCCTAGTTTTGTTTTGTTTTTTTTTTGGCTGGAGGCCTCTCTACTTCCTCTCCAACATGACACCTTGCTTCATCCAAGCACAAAAACTGAGAGGGCTATTGAAGGGCTGTGCTAACAAAATTGAAGTAAACTATTTCTGTAACCTGATCATGGAAGAGATATCCCATCACTTTTGCCCTATTCTTATTTTTAGAACAAGTCATTAGGCCATCCCCCACCCAAGGGAAGGGTTTACACAAGGGCATGAACACCAGTAGTTGGAGATTGTAGGAGGGACATTTTAGAGTTTGCCTGCATGTGTGTATATTATCCATTTAGAAGTAAAGGTGCTTTTAGACATCTAAAATTTTAAATGAAAATAAAAGTGTCAGCGTAATTTGTGAAATAGGATACCATTTTTGTAAATGAAAAATAACATGTAAACGCTCATATGTACATATATGATATAAATGCATACAAAATGATGGGAATGGGACAAGCAAAATGGTTAATGTCTTCATCCATCAGGCTGTTATAACAATACCATAGACTAGATGTTTTATGAATAATTTATTTCTTATAGTTCTGGAGACTGGGAAGTCCAAGATCACAGCACTGGTAGATTTGATGTTTGGTGAGGTCCTTATTCCTTGTTCCTAGATGGTCATCTTACTATTTTATCACATGGCAAGGTCATGAGGGGGCTCTCTGGGGTCTCTTCCATGAAGGCACTAATCCCATTCATGAGACCTCCATCTACCCTTATGACCTAACACCTTCCAAAGGCCTCACCTCCTAATATCATGTTGAGGATTAGGTTTTAACATATTAATTTTGAGTGGACACAAATATTCAGACTAGAGCAGTTAGCAATAAGGAAATTAGGATTATTTTATAAAGTTGTAGAGGATAAATGGCTTTTCAATGACATTTGGTCACTTAATTGGGGGATCAGGACTCAAAACACAGTTCTGAACATCAAAGATTATTTTCCTGTTTACTTTATTGAATTATTTATTTCTAAACTAAAATAAAAAATTGATGCCTGCCTTACTTCATTGTTTGGCCATCTCTACCCAATATGTCTAGTAATTAAGTCATTTTTAAAACCATGATGAATAGAAATTTATATCGGATTCTATGGGAGGGTTGCCTAATTTAGCAAATAAAAATATAGGATGCCCAGTTAAATCTGAATTTCTGACACATAATAATGTTTTAGTATAAATATGTCTCATATATGTAATATATTTATATATACAATATTTGGGACATCCTTATATGACAAAATTGTTCATTGTTTGTCTGACACATTTAACTAGGTGCTTTGTCTTCTATCTGGAATTCTATCCTATGGGAAAATTTTAAAAACAGCATAGGTTTGTGAGCAGAAGGATTGCATAGTGAAATGGAATTTTAAACGGATCAGTCTGTCCTTCATTTGCATCTATGATACCTCAAAATCCTCATTCTTCTATTCAACGAATACTGATGAATGCCTGAGAGGTGTGAGACACCTCACCACCTGCTGCAGATACAAAATGAAATAAGCTTCCATCTTCACCCTCAAAAGCTGAAAGCCTTTTTTGCTGGTACTTGTTATAGGACTTTTTGGGCAGTGACTATAGGTAAGATGTATAAAATCTGGTAAAAACAGATCAAATCATTGTGAACACCTCTTAGGTCTCAACCTTTAGTGTTTTTATTTTTTGGTGTGGTTTAAAAATTATAATCTATAATAAATGCTTAAGACAAGAATATTGTTGAAAATTGACATATTAAAGATAATAGTTTTAAAGAGTTTGAGTATGGCATTATTTTATGAGTCCTCATTACTTTTTCTATCCTTCTAAAATAGTCATTGAAATATTTCTGTAGAAGTATAAAGATGTAATCTAATTTTGCAGAATGTGATTAACCAGTATAAGTTTGTCAAATTTGACTTTATGACTATTTTCCAGGAAAATAGAAAAGCAAAACTCAATAAGGAAATAGCATGGAATTGAATTTCAATAAATGTCCCAGAGATGAAGCTTTGTGTCAAGGTCCTTTGTATACCGATGTACAAGATTTGCTTTTTGCAGTTTTTAACACATTTTTCTTTGAAGCTTATCCTGATGATGTAACATAATTGGATGACTAACCAGTTAATGCATGAGTTTTTTCAAAATATTATATGTCATGATATCTAATTAAAATTTTTTTATTATTGTTCAATTACAGTTATCCCAATTTACTCCCAATACCCTCCCCCACCCTACCCACATTCAATTCTCCCCACCCCAGTTGTCTTTGTCCATGGGTCCTTTATACATGTTCCTTGGCTTGACCCTTCCCTTTCTTTCCCTGTTATCCCTTCCCCTTTCCCCTCCGGTCACTGTCAGTTTGTTCTTTATTTCCATATCTCTGGTTCTGTTTAGCTTGCTTGTTTGCTTTGTTGATTAGGTTCCACTTACAGGTGAGATCATATGGTATTTGTCTTTCACTGCCTGGCTTATTTCCCTTACATAATGTTCTCCAGTTCCATCTAAGCTGCCATGAGGGGTAGGAGCTCTTTGTTCCTTTCTGCTACATAGTATTCTATTGTGTAAATGTACCACAGTTTTGTGATTCACTCATTTACTGATGGGCACTTAGGTTGCTTCCAGCACTTGGCTAATGTAAATTGTGCTGCTATGAACACTGGGGTGCATATCTTCTTTTGAATTGGAGTTTTAGGATTCTTAGGGTATAATCCCAGTAGTGGAATTGCTGGGTCAAATGGCAACTCCATTTTTAGTTTTTTGAGGAATTTCCATGTTTTCCACAGTGGCTGCAGCAGCCTGCATTCTCACCAACAATGTACTAGGGTTCCCTTTTCTCCACAGCCTCTCCAGCACTTGTTTGTTGATTTGCTAATGTTGGCCATTTTGACCAGTGTGAAGTGGTATCTCATTTTGATTTTAATTTGCATCTCTCTGACGGCTAGTGATGCTGAGCATCCTTTCATCCATCCCTGGGCCCTCTGCATATCCTCCTTGGAGAAGTGTCTGTTCACGTCATTGATCCATTTTTAAATTGGATTGTTTGTCTTCCTGGTATGGAGTTGTGTGAGTTCTTTATATATTTTGAAGATCAAAACTTTGTCCAAGGTATCATTGGCAGATATGTGTTCCCATACAGTTGGTTCTCTTTTCATTTTGCTAATGTTTTCTTTGATGTGCAGAAGCTTTTTAATTTGATGTAGTCCCATTTATTTATTCTTTCCTTCATATCCTTGCTCTAGGGGACATATCAGTAAAAATATTGCCATGTAGAATATCTGAAAATTTTCTCCCTATGTTCTCCTCTAGGACTTTTATGGGTTCACAACTTATATCTAATTCTTTAATGCATCTTGAGTTTCTTTTGGTGTATGGTGTAAGTTGGTGCTCGAGTTTCACTTTTTTTGTATGTAGCTGTCCAGATCTCCCAACACCATTTGTTGAAGAGGCTATTTTTACTCTATTTTATGTTCCTGTCCCCTTTGTCAAATATTAATTGACCATAGAGACATGGGTTTACTTCTGGGCTCTCTATTCTTTTCCATTGGTCTATGTGTCTGTTCATTTTTTAAAGATTTATATTTATTTATTTTTAGAAGGAGGGAAAGGAAGGAGAAAGAGAGGGAGAGAAACATTAATGTGTTTGCCTCTCACATGCTTACAACTGGGGACCTGGCCCACAACCAAGTCATGTGTCCTGACTGGTAATTGAACCAGCAACCCTTTGGTTCTCAGGCCTGTGCTCAATACACTGATACAAGAGCCAGGGCTATCTGTCTGTTCTTATGGCAGTACCAGACTGTTTGATTACAGTAGCCTTGTAACATACTTTGATATCATGTACTGTGATTCCTCCTACTTTGTTCTTCTTTCTCAAAATTGCTGAGGCTATTTGGGATCATTTATGGTTCCATATAAATTTTTGAAATGTTTGTTCTGTATCTGTGAAATAAATCATTGGTATTTTACCAAGGATTGTATTAAATCTATAATTACCTTGGGTAGTATGTACATTTTGATGATATTAATTCTTCAAATCCATGAACATGATATATGATTCCATTTATTTGTGTCTTCCTTAATTTCTTTCTTCAGTGCCGTGTAGTTTTCTGAGTACAGGCCTTTTACCTCATTGGCAAGGTTTATTTCTAGGTACTTTATTTTTCTTGTTCCTATAGCAAATGGGATTTTTTTTCCTGATTTATGTTTCTGATATTTCATTGTTGATGTCCAAAGATGCTTTCTTTCTGAATAATGACTTTGTATCACACTGTTTGCCAAATTCACTAACTAGGTTGAGTAGGTTTTTGATGGAGTCTATACAGTTTACTATGTAGCTATCTTGTCATTTGAAAACAGTGACAGATTTACTTCTTCCTTTCCAATTTGAATACCTTTTATTTCCTTTTCTTGTTTGATTGCTGTGGCTAGAACTTCCAATATTATGTTGAATAGAAGTGGTAAAAGCAGATACTCTTGTCTTGTTCCTGATCTTAGTGGTAAAGCTTTTAGGTTTTACACATTAAATATGATGTTGGCTGTAGGTTTCTCATATATGGCCTTTATTATGTTGAGGAATGCACCCTCTACTCTTGTTTTGCTGAGAGTTTTTATCATAAATGGGTGCTGTACCTTATCAAATGCTTTTTCCACATCTATTGATATGATCATGTGAGTTTTGTCTTTCCTTTTGTTTATATTTTGTATTACATTTATTGATTTGCACATATTGTACCCATCCTTACATCCCTGTGATGAATCCCACTTCATCATAGTGTATGATCTTTTTAATGTATTGCTGGATGTGGTTTGCCAATATTTTGTGAGGATTTTAGCATCTATGTTCATCAGTGATATTGGCCTGTAGTTTTCTTTCTTTGTTTTGTCTTTATCTGCTTTTGGGATTAGGATCATGCTGGCCTCATAAAAATAGTTTGGGAGTCTTCCCTCTTCTTGGATTTTTTGGAACAGTTTCAGGATAGTGGTTAGCTCTCTTCCTTAAATGTTTTTTAAAATTCTCCTGTGAAACCATCTGGTCCAGGGCTTTTGTGTGCTGGGAGTTTTTTTTTTGTTTGTTTGTTTGTTTGTTTGTTTTTTTATTACTCCTTCAATTTCACTAGCTTTTATTGGTCTTTCTACTTCTTCTTGATTCTGTTTTGGAAGATTATATTTTTCCAGAAATTTGTCCATTTCACCCAGGTTTTCAAATTTCTCGGCATATAGTTTCTTGTAGTAATCTCTTACAATCCTCTGTATTTCTGTGGTGTTAGTTGTAATTTCTCCTCTTTCACTTCTGATTTTATTTATTTTGGTCCTCTCTCTTTTTTTCTTGGTTAGAAACTTGATTTATTTTATCTTTTCAGAGAACCAACTCCTGGATTTATCGATCCTTTGAATTGTTCTTCTAGTCTCTATGTCATTTAATTCTGCTCTGATCTTGATTATTTCCTTCCTTCTACTTGCTGTGAGCTTTGTTTGTTGTTGTTCCTCCAGTTCTTGTAGATTAAGGTTAGGTTGTTTATTTGAAACGTTTCTATCTTTTTTAGGTAGGCCTGTATTGCTATGAACTTCCTTCTCAGGACTGCCTTTGCTGTGTTCCATAAGCATGTACTGTAGTGTGTTCATTTTCATTTGTTTCCAGAAACTTTTTGATTTACTTCCTTGACCTTATTATTAACCCATTTATTGTTTAATAGCATGGTATTCAATCTCCATGAGTTTGAATGTTTTTGAGTTTTTTTTCCTTGAAGTTGGTTTCTAATTTCAAGCCCTTGTGGTCTAAGAAAATGCTTGATATGATTTCAGTTATCTTGAATTTGTTGAGGCTTGTTTTGTGTCCTATCATGTGGTCTGTGTTTGAAAATGTTCAATGTACACTTGGAAAGAATGTGTATTTTGCTTCTTTGGGATGAAAGATTCCATATATATATATCAGTTAAGTCCATTTGATCTAGTGAGTCATTCAGTGCCATAATATCCATGTTGATGTTTTGTTTGGAAGATCTATCCATTGTTGACAGTGGGGTGTTAAAATCCCCTACTAGAAGTGAGATTCTGTCTATATCTTTCTTGAAGTCCTCTAAGATTTTCCTCATATATTTTGGTGCCCCTATGTTTGCTGTATATATGTTTACAATGTTTATGTGAACTTGATGGATTCTTTCCTTGAGTATTATGAAGTGTCCTTCTGTTTCTCTTTTTATGGCTTTTGATTTGAAGTCATTTCATCTGATATAAACATTGCTACACTGGCTTTTTTTCTCTATTTGATGGAATACTTTTTCTGAACCCTTCCCTTTCAGTCTGTGTAGGTCTTTTGTTCTGAGGTGGATCTCTTGTAGGCCACATATATGCAGGTCAAGTTTTCTTATCCATTCAGCTATATTATGTCTTTTGATTGGAACATTTAATCCATTTACATTTGAGGTTATTATTGATAGGTACTTATTAATTGCCATTTTCCCCCCTTTACCTGTATTTTTCTCCTTTTCTTTTTTGATATATTTTATTGATTATGCTATTACACTTGTCCCATTTCTCCCCAATCATTCCCCTCCACCCTGCACACCCCCTCCCACCCACATTCCTCCCCTTTAGTTCATGTCCATGTGTCATAAGTTCTTTAGCTTCTACATTTCCCACACTATTCTTGCCCTCCCCCTATCCATATTCTACCCACCATCTATGCTACTTGTTCTCTGTACCTTTTCCCCCTCTCTCCTCCTCCCCCTCCCCTGCTGCTAACCCTCCATGTGATCTCCATTTCTGTGTTTCTGTTCCTGTTCTAGGCATTTGCTTAGTTTGCTTTTGTCTTAGGTCTGGTTGTTAATATGTGTGAGTTTGCTGTCTTTTTATTGTCCTATTTTTTTAATCTTCTTTTTCTTAGATAAGCCCCTTGAACATTTCATATAAGGTCTTGGTGATGATGAACTCTTTTAGCTTGAACTTATCTGAGAAGCACTTCATCTTCCCTTGCATTCTAAATGACAGCTTCGCTGGATAGAGCAATCTTGGATGTAGGTCCTTGCCTTTCATTACTTGGAATACTTCTTTCCAGCCCCTTCTTGCCTGTCAGGTCTCTTTTGAGAAATCAGCTGACAGTCTGATGGGAACTCCTTTGTAGGTGACTGTCCCCTTATCCCTTGCTGCTTCTAGAATTCTCTCCTTCATTTTAATCTTGGGTAATGTACTTAATTATGATGTGCCTTGGTGTGTTCCTCCTTGGGTCCAAGTTCTTTGGGACTCTCTGAGCTTCCTGGACTTCCTGGAAGTCTATTTCCTTTGCCAGATTGGGGAAGTTCTCCTTTATTATTTGTTCAAATAAGTTTTCCAATTGTTGCTTTTCCTCTTCCCCTTCTGGTATCCTGGCGCGACCAGCGAGACAAGGGGTTCGTGACGTGCAGTGACGGACTGAAAAGAGGAAGCGACCAGTTGCTCTGCTGGCAAAAGGCGAATTTATTAACGAGTGCAGTCATATATATAGGCAACTAGAAAAGTCTAAAAATAGCACAAGATTTATATGTAAGCTATAAGGTTTAAAAGCTCCTACAGGCATAGCCGCAGGGGGTACTTTGCAACAAGTAAACATCCTGATAGGTACATTGTTTAAGTATTCCTTTGAACTTCCCTTGGGAACGAATCTGATAAGGAGGCAGGCAGAACAATGCAAGGAGATTAATGCCCTGAGGCCGAGGACCAGGCCCATACATCATTTTCACAATGTCAGACCCTTACTCTCGACCCCTTAGCAGGCATAATAGTTCCCTACGTCTCCCCCTTTCTTATTAAGTTAAAGCCAAGGGTAAGTCATGTTTCTGATAATTTAATCTCTGTTTTTTCAGATCTAAATAAAGAGTCTGAATATGCGTGATAAAATATCGTATTACACAAGGAAAACAAATCAGAGCAATGACAATCAAAATTCCAGGTCCAATCCATCCGTAAATCAATTGCTTAATAGACGGAAAG
>PVKU01016131.1:0-15736 GCA_004027475.1 Anoura caudifer | reverse complement strand
CCCCGAGGAATAGCTGCGGCGGCAGCCTGGGCCGCAGAGGCGCGGAGCGGGAGGAACGCAGCGCCTTCCCGCGGCCCCACCTTTACCTGCTATGCTAATACACAAAGACCCGGGCGGGCGGGCGGGCAGGGCTGCAGCCCGGCCCCGGGGACGCTCAGGCATTGCAGCGAACGGCAGGGTTTGTACTCACAGGTCTGCCGGGGCGGCGTCTCGGGAGGCTGCCGGTCGCCCTGCGGAAGCGTCCCCAGCTCCCGGCGCGGCGCGCGGAGCGGAGCCTGCAGGCAGGAGCAGCCGCGCC
Organism: Anoura caudifer; assembly: GCA_004027475.1. Taxonomy (NCBI): domain Eukaryota; kingdom Metazoa; phylum Chordata; class Mammalia; order Chiroptera; family Phyllostomidae; genus Anoura; species Anoura caudifer. Next base: position 15,438 of record PVKU01016131.1, on the reverse strand, counting down.
GCGCGGACGCCCGGGCGGCCCGCAGATGATGGGACTCCGTCCCAGCGGGGCGCCAGCCCTCGCCGCCAGCCCTGCGCGCCTCGGCCCCGCGCCTGAGCGGGGATCGCGCTCCTCTGCGGCTGCCTTCCTGCCGGAGCTCGGGCCCGCGGCTCCGCGGGCACCTGCGCGAGGCCGCCGCGCGGAATATGCAAAAGGTGCCTTCTCCCCAGCCAGCCGGGCTTCACCATCCTTCAGCGCGCGGGGCAGCGCCCAGAGCCGCGGCCATGCCCGCGCGCCGGCAGCCCGGCCGCCTCCCCCGTCCCTGCCTGGGGACGGCCCCTTCTGCGGGGGCATCCGAAAAGCCCTCTCCCTGGAAACTGGGTCAGGCTAACTACTTGTCCGGTTGCCAGCAGGAAGGGCAGTCATTTCCTCCTTCCTCTGGCTTCACCGCCTTTTCGTTTGCCAGCGCGGATGAAGCCTGTCAAGGATCAGCGCTGATTTGGATGGGATTGAAACATCAGCTTTCTGAAGCATGCCCGCGCCCCCCGGCTGCTGCGGGCGAGGGTGCGGGGCGAGGGAGGCGCAGTCGCGGGCGCTGCCTCTCCAGCCTCTTCAGCCTGTTTTACAACATGTGCACGAGTGACGACGGGGGCCGGTGGGGGGGGGGGGAGCCGGGCAGGTCACCGAGCGTGCAGCTCGCCCAGGGGACGCGTTCCGGTGTCCAGGGGCCCGGAGCAAGTGTGTGTGCCTGTGCGCGTGCCTGCTGCAACACACGGATGCTGCGTGCAGCAAACACCCAGCCGTGCAAACTTTTCAGTGTGCTTGGTCTTGTCATGGGCGTTGAAGGGATGAGCTGCCCGTTGAATAAACGCTCAGCATCCGCACGCCGGCCCGCACACGGACAGCCACGCGTGCAGACGTGGCTCCGACACAGGAGCCCAAGAGTTGCTTGGACGTGTGTTTCCGTGTTGCAACAAAAGGAAATGACACTCAGCCTCTCACAGTGGATAGCAGTGGGAGAGTGAGGTCCAGGAAGCGAGCGCGGATAAGCCAAAAACCGACTTTCAGGACCCGGCCTGCTTCATCCGCGGGCCAGAAGTTTTCTCTGGCTACTTTTGATGAGCCATTTCCAGTCTGGGACTGGGGGGCGGGGTTACTTCTGCAACTGTATTATCATGCGCCTTGTTTCTCCATCCGGTCCATCTGCCATCCCACGAGGATTTAACGTAGACAGGAGTGGAAGCTTCTTAACACTAGTTAACGCAACATAGGTTCGTGCTGCCTGTCCTCCAATTCATGAGGAGGTAAACCAGAGGGAGTAATGTATAGGAATGACATTCGTCTTACCTGAACCTCTAAGTTTTTAACTTAATGTATATCTCCCTCTTTTTGAAGTCAAGATACATAATTTATTCACAAAAATACCAACATGATGAATTTTCCTGAGTACGTATGAGAAAAGTAATCACAGCGCAATGGGGGTTTTTGCACAAAAGGGAATTTATTCCGTTTAAAGCACCCACTTTAGCCGTGGCTGGTGTGGCTCAGTGGATTGAGCACTAGCGTGCAAACCAAAGGGTCACCGGTTCGATTCCCAGTCAGGGCACATGCCTGGGTTGCGTACCAAATCCCCAGTAGGGGGCGTGCATGGGAGGCAGCCACGCATTGATGTTTCTCTTCCTTCCTTCCCCTCTCTCTAAAACTAAACAAAATCTTTAAAACAATAAAAAATAAAGCACCCACTATACTCCCATCTCCAACCGTCCTGCCCGTATCAAGGATGGCCGATGGCTCTGCTTCCCACTTCACTGTGAAGGGGTAAGACTCCGAAGAGAACTTCAGGAGCCCCACCCAGTGCGCCCTGTTCCGCACCTGCACGCCTCCCGCAGCCGCCCGGAGGCACCGCGGTCACTCTGGGTGAGGCTCTCCCCTCCCGCAGCCCCAGCCCTCCCTGAGCTCCAGTCCCTGCACTTCCACACCCTTACGTGGCTGCCGAGCCCCATGCCCACTGGTTCAGAATCCTCGGGTCTTCCGCTGGTCACAGCGCAGAGATTCTCGGCTGCTTTGCCCGCCCTGGAAAGGACCGTGGCTGCCACCGTCACCTCTTCCTGCCGCTACCGCCCCTTTTTATAGGGGCGTCACCTGCTGCTCCTTTTTATAATAAAACCCCTTGAAAGAATTGACCCCGCTCACTGTGTCCAGTTCATCCTTTCTCATTCTATCTCGGATTCGGTTTGGCTGGTCTTTGTCTCCACCTGCGCCGTGTAAGTCTTTCCTCTCACCGTTAACACTAAATCACCCACCGAGCAATCCAGCGCTACACCCTCGGTCCTCGTGTGCACTGCTGTATCGGGAGCACTTCACAGAGTAAATCACTGCTGCTTTAAACGCTGTCCTCACTTGGCCTCTGCATTTTCTTTCTGTCTCCCCCGCTTCCCCTTCTCGTATCTTTTGGCTGCTATCTTCTCATTTTCTTAATCTCTAGTCACTGGGGTGCACCAACATTCCAAAACAGGCCTGTTACACCAAAATCTACAAAGAACTGCTGAGAGAAATCAAGTAAGACCTGAATAAATGGAAAAAACATACATGTTTGTGGACCAGAAAACCCAATATTTTTAGGAGGCCATTTCTCTCCAGATAGGTCTGTAGATTTGAATTCCAACCAGTGTCTCAGCAGGTTTTCTTATGGCCTTTGTCCAGGGTTGCTACAATGTAGATGGAAATAAAAAGTAACCGAGAAAAGCAAAATCAAAAAGATAACAAAAGAAAGTTCCGGTCAAGATGGCGGAGTGGGCAAATGCAGTCCTCACCTCCTCCCACAACCCCATCAGAATTGCGACTGAGCCTCAGAACAGCCGTGCATTCTGGCCGAATGGAGGTCCTGCAACCACGAAATTGCAAACAAAGCCACGGGGAGACTGGCGGGGGGGGCAGAGATGTGGAACGGGCTGGTCCCACACCCATGTATGGCAGCTAAAAATCGGGACGGAAGTCCCTCCGAGGAGCGAGGGGTCCCAGCCCCACACCAGGCTCCTCAGCTCAGGGTTTCCGCGCCAGGAAGAGAAGCCCCCACAAAATGTGGCTGCGGGAACCGGCGGGAAGCGTGGCTGAGGGAGACCAGGCCTTCTGCAGTCCCGGGTGTTCCCCTTGGAAGTCCTGCCCACAGTCTCACTCGGACTCACCCCCTCCGAGGTCCAGCACAGGGACAGCAGCTCGAAAGGCACCAGGGACATACGGAGGGGAACTGCATCGTCTGGCATCAGGGCAAGACCTGGGGCGGCAGCGTTCTCCCAGACAGAAGGGTGGCAGGGGCCACTGTTCCTCTGCTGAGCCCTCCCCAACAGAGCCAGCAGGAGGCTGCGCACCTGCCTCCCCATCAACCTGGCTCCCACTGTTCACCCTTCTCCGGTGATTCCCCGAGACCCTGGCCCACCCAACTGGCAGTCCCACCCACCCAAGCTGTTTCCAGTGGCTTTTCCATATGAACACCCTGTCTTGGCTACTGCTTTGGACTTTCTTAACATCTCTGAAAGGTCCACAAACCGCAAATAAGCATCACCTGGCCCCAGCGTGCCTGGTACTTCTTGCTAGGTGGCCCCAGGCCCAGCACTAGTGGCAGCCAAAGGTGTTTAGCAGCTTGGCCTCTCCTGGGCACCTCCAGGCCCAGCACAAGTAGTAGCTATCTCATGTCACTGTGCAGCTCGTGCCAGGTGGCCACGGGTGGGCACAGCTGACCTTGGCCTGTGCCTCCCGGGAGGCCGCAGAGCCAGTGCACCCTGTGGGCAGCTTCAGACCACATCGCAATACCACCCATAATTCACATACTCGTGGGGCAAAAACATTTTGCTCTCATTGTATCGTTTACTGCTGACGTAGAGTGATCACGTCAGGTTGGTGTCGGGGGGACGGGTCAGGAGAACGTGGTGGAGCAGCTGACTGTAGATGTGCACTCACAGGGCCAGTGGGTTTGGGCACAGGTGTCAAGGTAATTCAATAAGGAAAGCATCGGATCTGAAGGTGCGGTGCTCGAACAAATGGAGATTCCTTGGGGTTCAATTAACCTTGACCCTTGCGTCCCATCATACGCAGAGATTCAGTGTGAAATGAATCACAAACATGAAAGGGAAAACGTGAAACTTGTGGAAGAACACAGATGAGACGTCGAGGTCAGCAAAATTCTTTTAGGATGTTCACACACGGAAACACCACACAAAGGAAAAACTGGAAATAGGGAGCTTCATCAAAATGAGAACGTGGTTGATCTTTGGAATAGAGAATTAAGGAATTATCACAGCCCGGTAACAACAAATAAAAGATGAACAAAAGATGTGAGCAGACAGTTCACCGAAGATGCCCGAACGACATTTCAGCACATAAAAAGCCCTCAGCATCAGTATTCACCAGGATGCTGCTGATTAAAACCACAGCGAGGTGAGAAAGGTCAAAATTAAGAACTCTTCCCCTGGCTGGCAAAGCGCCGACATTACTCCGAAAAACAATTTCGCCATTTCTCCAGGTATTATTACCAAGAAACTGCACCCATATGCCCCAGCCCCCTGCCAAAGGGATGAAGGCAGAAAGGCACGCAAAGGTTTGCAGTGAGACTCACAGCAAACGCCCACCTCCTAGCCCAAGTCGGAACAACTCATGTGCCCACCAGTTATGTGCTGGACACAAAACAGCTTGATCTACTCTGCCTCCTGCAGGAAAAAAATGGGACAATGAACTGTTATTTGTACGCAATTACCTTACACTGAAGAGCCTGCTAATGGCACTTTTCCCCCTGAAAGGGTGAAAAGAAAGATTATCACGTAACACTGCCTCCCACTTCAGCCACGGTTTTAAACAGGCGTGAGGCGCCCGCACAGGCCGAGTTGTGACGTTGGTGCTCAGGCATTTGTCTGTTTGGAGTTTTTATTCGGGTATTTTGATGGTCATGCCCAACTGTTTCCAAGCAGCCCATGTTTTGAAAAATGTGCATCTTATGAACTGTTTCCCCCTGCCCACCATCGGCAATCCCCGTAATATTACTAGAGTATAAATAATTCTCTGTAATATCCTGAGCGCCTCTGAGGGCTGGACAGGCACCCTGAGACCTCACTGAATCCACGCAGCAAACCTGCGGGGCAGGGCCTGGCACCTCTGCTTCATGGGCCCCCCCAAGGCTCGGAAGAATTAAACACGGTGACAAGTCACACAGACTGGAGGAGGCCACAGGGACTTGAACATAGGTCCCCTTCCCCGCAGTGTCTGCCTCCCAAAACCCTGCCCGGGGTCCCCGCCACACCGACGGAGGCTTTGACCAGCAGGAGGCACGGCTGCTCCGAATTCGACGGTGCTTCCGTCGTCACCGCAGATGGAGCGGAGGGCTTCTCCCAAAGACCACTAGTGTCTTCACGGCAACGACACGGACTTTGCGGTCACGCTGTGTATTATTTGAAGAACTGTTGATTTTTCATGAAAATGGTTGGGTATTAAATCTTTGGCCCGACCCTCCACGGTGCTTTGAGAAGAAGGGAAGTGCCTGGTGGTCCCAGAAAGTCTCTGGGACCCGCCCCCTTTCCCTCCCCTTCTGCTGAGGGAGGGGCAGGGACCCGGGTGTCACTGTGGGAAACGTGTTTTGCTGTGTAGAATGTGCACCCACGTTTCTGTGTGCATTGTACACGGGATTCTTGTACCCCCGTGGTACGCAGTCATGATTCCCGTGATTACATGTAAAGGTGCGTAGAACACGCACCCTTTTTCCCCCTAAAAATTTTGGGCAACAACGTGTGCGCTATAAACAGCAAAATGCGGCGCCACATTTACTCGCCCTCAAGAAAAAACACGAGGGCGGCTGGTAGCAAATAATTTTCTTCGTCTTTCCCCCAGTGCAAAAACGTGGTATTTTTCCACTTTATGCGACATACGTGCCACTTTACAGATATTTAAAAATTGGCTTCTCTCTGGACAACAAGTAACAGCATTCGGCCATGAGACATAGCACGTTTTGGAGGGAAAACTGTCGCCGAAATGCATGTACGTTCTCTTTCCGCCACGTGGTGAGGAACGTGCACTTCAGGAAACTGCTGCGGTAACCCCCGTTCAAGTCCCCGCAGCCTGTTCCTGCCGGGACGGCCGTCCCACGGCGCCTGGCGGGCCGTGCGTGGCGCGCGGCTCTCGCTTCGGCGGCAGAGGGACCCTCCGGAACCGTCCTGCGCGCGCCCTGCCACCGGCTGCGCCGCGGCTCCCCGGGGCCGCCGCTGTTTCAGGAGAGGCGCTCACCATCGGGGCCTCGGTAATCTTCCCAAGTTGCGGGGTGAGTCGCTCAGGCCCCAGTGAAAACAAATCTGCTTCTCTAACGCACCATCCTCTGCTCTTCCAGTCTTTTTAACCCTGGAGATGGCGGGGGGGGGGGGCTTTTCTACGCACGAAAATTGCGATTGCGCCCTGTTTCCTCCGCACGCGAAGAGGTCCCGGGCCGACTCCGAAGTCCAGATGTCCAGCCACCAGTTAGTGGCACACGCAGCGGCCACGCCCGCCCTGCAGACACACCCTCGGGCCAGCTGCAACGACGCTGGACTTGCCACGTGACTTGCTTTGACCAATGGCACGGGAGTGGGCGTGCCCCTGTGCTGGCCCCGCCCAGGTGTTAAGTACCGCCCCGGGTTTCTGCTCGCCTCTTGCACTGACGGTGCTGCCGCCTTTCCCTTCCCGGGTCCACGTGTTTCACACGCGGCGGACACTGCCGTGTGTCAAACGCGGCCTCAGTGCCGTAGCTCATCCCGGTGACCGGGTGAGTCCTCAGCAGGTCACTCCATTGGGCAGGACGCCTCTGAGTGGCGAGGGCACGCGGCGTGCACCCTCTTCCATCCATGGCCGCTCGGCCTTTGACCAGCAAAGGACCCCCCCGGGCTTGGGCAAAGGCGTCTCAGATGCCGAGTGACGGGTCCGGCACTGTGTTCATCCTCAGGGGGCGCTGCTGGTTCGGGGACCGCAGGCGGGAAGGAAGGTCTGTACCCCGATTCCCACTCTGATGAGAACAACTCCCTGAGCCCTTCAGGGTGGACACTGTCCCTTTTAACTAACCTGCCAGCAGGTGGGCCTGGACTCCCTGCAGCACGGGGCCACCCGAGGAGCTGTCACTGGGGTCCCCGAGGCTGGGCCGTCAGCACCGTGGTAGGCGGCCAGCCAGACACCACGGAAGCCGGTGCTGCCGAACCAGGCAAATCTCGACCCTGAGGCCACGGCCGCGCCTCTCGTGGCCGCATAGCGCAGGGCAGAGAGTGGCTGGCCTCCAAGAGCAGGGGGTGCCCAGTCCGGCTCAGCGGTGCGGTGCCTCTGTCCTCCTGTGGGCACGGACAGGAGCCGTGAAAGGTGCCCACTGGCCTTGCTCCAGGAGTTCCACATGGTCACCCTCTGTTCCTGATGGTCACTCTCGCTTCCTCCGGACTCTGCACCGACATGACACAGGCCCCCTGTCACTCAGGGGTCCCCACGTGTGTGTCGCCCTGGTCCCTGCTCCCTCCCTGCAAGAAGAACAAACAGATGCTCACAGCTCCATCCTCCAGAAAGACTTTTCACCTGCCAGGCTGTTCAGAGCCCCCGCTGGAGGGAGCCGTGACCAGGCAGCGGTCCACTCGGGGCTCACGCCACTCTCTCACCCCAACCGGACTGTTACGGACGGAGGCTTGAAGAATGTTTTCCCTCCTTTGAGTCGGTCAGAATTCCCAGGCACAATACACGCGGGCTGAGGAAACCACAAGGCCCCCCGAGTGGTGTGCCTCTTTATCAGCGATGGGGGCGCACCATGGACTAAGCGGTCGCCTCTTAGACGGGGTCTCAGGATGCTGCAGAAATTTGGAACCTAAAGATGTAGGTAGCTCAGCCATAGAGCCTTGCGGGCTTGTCTCCCATCCTGCGGCCTTTGTCTCACTGACCACATCGCTTGGATGACCTCCAAGAACGTAGGGGGACCCGCGGGCAGGACGCTGTAGGGGAATCCACACAGTCCGGAAGGAGGCAGTGAGCAGGTGCTACTGCCCTGCACGTGGGAAGACAGTCTCCGCCCGCTTCCCTAGCTGATGGGACTGCAAAAACACATTCCCTGGACCAGTGTGGGCGCCGGATGCCCCGCCTGGTGCTCCAGGAGACACAATGCGTGCACCTAGCTGAGCTCAGCAGCGATTTGCCCAGGGCTCCCAAGGGCAAATGCAGGAGATACATGGGCTCTGGACCCTCCCTCCCAGGCACTAGGTCGCTGGGCTTGTCCTTGTTGCAGGGGCCAGACAGGCAGACCCAGGGGGCTGTGCTGGGACCACCAACCCCCGCCCTCCGGCTGTGGGTGTGGGTGCGGGCGCTGAGCCCCTCCGCTTTCCCGGGGGCGTGGTGAGTCTTTCGATTCCTTATTTTGACAGGGATGAGGATGGACATTCAGTGGGGCTTCCGGTGGACTTTCCCGCTACAGAGCAGGAAACCCATTCGAAGGTTCTGCTGCCTGGCTGTTGTGTATATTTACTGAATTTTATACTCGGAGATGGTGAAAATGGTCACATAATTGGTATGTGTTTATATATGTGTGTGTATCCGCCTCTATTTATCTATATACAGATCTGTCTATACATGCATATGCCAATATCGATATTGATCTACATTATACAGACTGGGGCCAGTCTTTCTTTCCTTCTGTTTTGACCTTGGCTTTCAGAGCCCACATCCTGCCCAGAGCCCTTGAAGGTTTGCCCTGCGCCAGGCGCCCACGCCGACTCCAGCAATTCTCCAAAATCCCGGCGTTCCCGTCCCTCACGCGGAGGCTCTGGGCAGTGCTGTCCCCGGAAGGAGGAGCAGAAGCACATTTTCAGGGCACAAATGCAGTCATTACTGGTTCCCTGTCCTCTGCGTTCGGTCACCGGGCCCCGGGTCAAAACCGACGGGTGGAAGCTGGGATCTGAAAAACCCAGCGGTGTGTCCATGGTGCGCTCCGACCGCAATCTGCGGCTCAGTGACCCTCCTCTCCGGTTTGTTTCCAACAGGAAAGGTCAGTGAGCTGTCCGCTGACTGTCGCGTGTCACAGCCGGGGGACACCATGGCCTGCCAGCCGCAGAGGTCACTCGAGGCCGTCCTGGAGTCTGATCGGCACACTGGGGCTGCCACCAGTACAGGAATTGCATCAAACTCACCTTTCAAAGTAAACGGCTGCGGAGAAGCAGTGCCTTCTGGACTTGATGCCAGGAAGCCCGGCGCCATTCCACGTGGCAGAGCTGAATCTGGCTTCTGGAGGACCGCCACCCCCAGAGAGACCAGCACACCCAGCCAAGTCTCCTCATGGCCTCCTGGCCCCCCCCAGGGAGCATGCTGAGGTAGACTGGGTTCCCCCGCAGCGCATGACAAATGCGTTTTAACCGTCTCACTTTCTTGAGTCTTCTGACTTTGTAACGCAATGGAGGGGCCATTTTATCACCTCGTCCCGTTCACTAGAGCTGTTAGCCTGTCCAAGTGTCGGGCCATCATCAACAGAATCACAGACTGATTCCACATGCCCCTCTGGGGACATTGAACGGGGACTCCCAGGTGACTGCCCCTGTGGCAATTTGTTCCCCCCTTCTGCTCTGCGTGTCCTGGGTCTCACCCCGGTTCCCTTCGAAGCAGAAGCGGAGACATGGGCTTGCGCTGAGTGGTTAAATCAGGAATCTGAGCCCACGGAGCCGAGGATGGGGGGTGGGAAGGGTCAACACAAGGGTGAGCCGTTGAGTTTGCGGGGTGACTGTGCCCGCACCCCAGTGACTCCCTGAGATGCAGTCAAGTCCACGAGTCGCGCGTCCCCACGCTCCTGATGCCCACCCTGGAAGTCTGTCTCCAGGAAGCTCGTCAAAGACTTCACAGTCGGCAGACGCGGGAGACCAGGCTGCAGAGCTGCGGAGGGTGTCCCAGGACTGAGAGACAAGTGCTCTGATGGTGAAAAGGAGGTGGAGACAGAACTGCTGTGATTTTCATTATTTAGTCCGAGGTTAAACAGGTGATTTTTAGTATTTTTGCAGGTACAGTCACGTGTCACTTAACGCAGGGGTGCACTCCCAGAAACGCGCCGTTAGGAGGTCTTGTCATCCTGCGAGCATCCCTGAGGCACCTGCGCACACCGGGGCATCCAGCTCGGGCATCCCCAGCCTGCCCCCGGGCCGCCAGCCTGCCCCTCGCGGTGGTAAGTTCCGTGGGTCCCGGCGCTGAACACAGGAAAGGTGGAGCAAGAACACGGTGTGGGGGACAGAAGTGGCGTGCCTGTCCCTGTCCGGGGCACCCCCCCCCCAAGCTGGGCTGCAGGACCGGGCGTCGCTCTGGTGGGTCATGAGGGAGGGAGAGCGAGTGGGAGGACCCGGGACACTGTCGCCCAGGAGGGTGGACGTCATAACAAAGCGTCCTTTCGAAACGCTGACTTTGTAACATCTTTCCTTCGATGACAAGTAAGCCTTGCTTACTGTAACACTTCAGCTTATCAAGTAAAAATGTTACAATAGGTAATGCATTCCGCCAAGACATTATGATGTCTCTGGCACCACCAGGTGACAGGAATTGTCCGGCTCCCTTGTCGCCTTGTGGGGCCACCGCCGTGTACGTGGTCCACCGCTGACCAAAATGTTGTTGGGCAGCACCCGACTGCAGGAGATGGGAAGAGACGGCTCTTTTATTTCACCAATGGCAGCATCCTACCCCCTCTCCCCATCAGTGACAACACCCAGAAAAACTCTGAACTTTGTGGTTTCTGTTATTGTAAGTTTTACTTTCCAAATTCTATGTTCGTTTCACTTATTTGTTGTCCTAAATCCGGTTAAATAACTTTAGGTAATATCTTCCGTCTTCGTATAATACAAGAATTTATCACCTACCTTTTCTCTCGGCCTCTTAAGACCATTTCACTACTGTTATTTTCAGACGGTCTACCAATTGCTGCTGAATCTACCCAAAGCCCCCGCAAACCTCTGAACTTCCCCTCGAGCTCAGACGGCATCTCTGTGCACCACCGTGCGTGAGCACACCAGCCCTCCTGTCCTCCGCCTCCTCCCCCCGCCTCCCCCTCCTTCTTTATCAAGTCTTTCCTTTGCATTGGTCAGCCGTGGTGCGTGACCTCGATCACACGTGGAGTCTAATGAACACAGCAAGCCAACGGGCGGAACAGCAGTAGAAGCTCAGATACGGGAAACTGCCTGGCGGCTGCCGGAACCTGGGGACCGGATGAACGGCGGTGAAGGGCTGAACCGAAGGACATTCATGCCCAAGACCCAGGGACATGGGTAGCAATATGGGGACCAAATTCGGGAGGGGGGATGGGGGAGCTAGGGGGAGTTGGGGAAAAGGAGAAAAAGCAGGAACAACTGTAACAACGCAAAGAGGAAAAATAAAACAAAAAAAATTAGTGCTCTGTGGTTCAGTAAACATCAGGAAGTCTCCCGTGAGTTTCCCTTCAATTCATTTGGGTTCCCAACAACTTTTAGCTGCATCTGGACTATCCTGGGTGCACCTGTCTTCCCCGTCTTCCGACGTCCGCCGCTCCCCGGCCGTGTGCCGCGGTCACCCTTGTTTTCCAAACTCAGCAACCGCTTGGGATGGCGCTACCTTCTATTTTGCTTCGCATTTGAACTTCGGATGCCCGTGAAGTGATTTCGTGATTTTTTTTTCACTGCTTTGAGTATTTCCTTGTTCGGAGGAAAACTTGTTATTTTTTCAAATATTAGTTGCCATGTAACTGTCATTTTCCTAGCTTCTTATTCGTGCTTTCACGCGATGGACTCCATCCTAGTCTTTTTTAAAGGCATTCAATTCAGATGTTCTTAGAATTTCCCTTCCTGGCCATCATCCTGCAGTTCTTTCTCGTTTAACTTGGAAGCTACTTCTAGTCTTTCTTATACCAAACCTTCTTCTCCTTGCTTTCACCTCCAGTACTCTGGCCCACACCCGCATACATTCTGAGTCCTCTTGCCCGAGAAATATTTTTTGACACTGGTTTCTCGACAGCATGGGGTTTGCAGCCAAAATAGTGCCCCCCTCGGCCTGGAAAGCATTGGTCTTCCAGGAACCCTGTGAGTGCTGCGGCCTCTGATACCGACCAGAACCTCCGTTCTCGGGGATTTTGCTTTTTTCTGGAATTTTCAGTACTTTCTCTCTGTTTTGAGAATTTACGATGGTATGTTTAGGCATTTCAGTTTTTAAAATGAAACTTGTCGGTTTAGATTTTTTTAAAAAAATCTCTAAATGTGTATGTCTTCTGAGCTGGGGAATTTTATTTTATTTTTCCCTGGATCACTTCTTCCCCTCCCTTCATTCTGCTCTTTTTTTCTAAAAGTAATTTTTAAAAAAATCTCCAAGTTATTCCGCTCACTGTTTTTGTGTATCTATTTAATTGCATTTTTTCTATTTTCATTTGTGATCATTTTTATTTTAGAGTTTAGCTCAAGATTTGACTTGGTTGACAAGCCCCACCCCCTCTCTGGAAGCATTCGTCCTGTTTCCACGGGTTCTAAATAGAGCACTTAACTCCTAATTCCAGAAAACACTGCTGTGGACTGAATTGCTTGCCCTTGCCTCACCCCCGCCCCCCCCCCCCCAGTTCCTACACTGTGTGAGGATGCAGCAGGAGCACAGGTGTCTGTGAGCCAGGAAGAGAGCTTTCCCCCACACCCAGCCACGCTGGCACCGTGACCTTGGCCTTCCTCCCTCCAACACTGAGAAAACACAATCCTGTCATTCACGCCCCCATCTGTGGTGTTTCCATGCGGCATCATCCCGAGCCGACGAACGCATCACACTCTGTTTCCCTGAAGTTGGGCGTGGTGACACTGGCCTGTGGCCACACAAGAGCCCAGAGTTTCGAGGGTGTGCTGTGACCCCCGCCCAGGGCAGCTCAGACTGCTCGTGGCTTCCTTCCAACAAGAAATCCAGAGACCGGGCCCCTTCCCTCTGTCACCGCACCGCCGCCCAGGCCTCTGTTTATACTGGATCGCAGACGCCGAAAGCTGGGGACGGTGCGTCTGGGTGTGTGTGGCAAGGCCCGAAGGGACGCAGCCACCAGTCCCGCTCCATCCCCAGGGAAGAACCAGCCACGTGACTCCGCCCAGCTGCACCGGGCGAGCAGTACATGCCGGGTGCTTCCACAACACGCCGAGAGCGGGATTGAAGGGTCTCACATCATCGTGTCTGGTTTCTGAAGACCCTTCCAGCAAGTCTGGTCCACGGGCAGGTGGTGGGATCCACGATTTCACTTCCCTGAGGCCGGATCTCACACGAGCATTAGTACGTATATTCTGGAAAGTTCTGTACAATTCTGTTTCCCACTTAATTCTTCAAAGGCATTTTTAATCAAATCGAAAACTAGCAGAAATAGAGAGGTAACTATAAATGTCCACATCATTATACAGCAAAAACAAAATAAATCTCAAATACCTCAGAGTTAATGCCTTGCTTATCTGGCCAAAACAGCCCTAGGTAGAAAAGGTCTATGATATTTGATTGATCAGTGCAGCCAATTTTATTCTCATCTTATATGGGTTAAGTGAGTGGAGTCGTTTGCAGAAATTTAACATAAGTTAAATAAATTTAAAGGAAAAATACAAATCAGGTGCTTATCTAAATTAGTAGCTGATGTTACTAAAATTCATTAAACAAGTACTCCATGTTTACTTCATCAGTCCTAATACTATTTAATTAATGATAAAAACTAAAGTTTTCAAATCAACCTCTTATCCAATAAAATTTTGTAAAATCAAATTTAAAGGATTGGAAGAAAACAAACACACTGATCAAGAAAACTGGAGTTCAGAGAAAACTCCCTTAAGAATAAAAGGTTCGGGCCAAGGTCTGCAGAGTGTGTCAGAGTTCCTGGCGGAAAAGGGAGGGAGAAAAAGAACCCACCTTGGGGACACTGGGGACAAAGGGCCGGAATCCCACGGGCAACAACGGGGATTCAGAATGCACACAGGAGCAAGAGTGGGTGGGGGCGGGGCAGGGGGCTGGAGTGTCCCCCACCCCGCAAGCCCGCCTCCCTCCTCCAGTGCCAAATAAGTACGCCCAGGTGGTTTTAAATGCCCCCCCTCCCTCTCTCGCTGGCTCATTCAAGGAGCCCTTTCCCCGCTTTGCGCTGTGATATAGATTTCTGAGGGTAAGGAGACGCATAAAAATGAGTTTTCGCCTGTCTGCTTGTTTCACCCCCAGGAGCTCCCATTAAATCTTTTCCACAACAAGCTCACGAATCCGCAGGCCAGCTCCACCGCCGATGAGTGACCCTGCTCCGCGGAGGTGTCTGTCCCCAGCGCGCCGCGTCCCGGGGAGGCCACTCTTCGGAGACCTGGCCTCACGCGCCGCCCTGGGTGTCTGCTGAGCACCGTGGCCCAGGCTGAGAATGCTCGCCGCTCACACCTGCGAGTGTCCTTCCCCTCGGCACCCACCCAGACCCAGAGCCCGCGCCGCCGACGTCCAGGGAAGCAGGCGCCACCGAACTATTCTGGGCCGCTCCCTTCGCTGCCTCGCGTAGCTGGTGGTACCACGACATCTCACAGCGAGGAGAAAGAGGGAAGAAACGTATCTGGAATTTCTGAAATGAAGCTGCAAGCTCGCTAACGAGACCACTCGCTGCAGAACTGATGGGAGATAATTGGATGCGTTTGGAGAAAAAGGGGGAGGCCACTCAAGGGGGCTGCATTTTTCCGGGTGGTTTCAGATGAATAGCCACCTGTTAATTATGAAGCGTCAGGGGACCGGGCCAGCTCAAGCTGTCCTCAGTGTCTGCGCGGAAGCGCCAAGCTCGTCGGTCCCCAGCCTATTCGCAGCCTGGCTTTCGCAACTTCTTCTTTTTAACGAGCTCCAGGCTCCAACAAGTTGGTTGCTAACGTCCCCATTTTTTTTTTTTTTCCTTTTTTGGTTGATGGCCGTTATTACAACTTCACTGAATCTGGTAGCAGATGCGCTGGTTGCCACCTAAGCTGGCATTCTCACATGGAGAAAAGCCTGAAGACGCAGACAATGGACTTGCGATGCGGTGCTTCGTGAGTGCGATGAGTGGCCGTGAAAACGGTTTTCTTGCTGACTGCTGCCGCGGGAAGCAGTCTGGCCCCCAGCAGACCGATGGCCCGGGTGTCGCAGAACCATTGCCAACACCCGATGTCCCTTCTATCGGCACCACCGGGAGTGGATGCCTGTCGGGTGCGGGGTTCTGCGGAGGCTCGGACCTCGCGGGGCTCCGTAGGAGAAAGCGGGAGGTGAGCATTCTTGTCGGGTTTGCGGGCTGAGTGCCGTCTGGATGAGGGCTGAGGAGGCAGGCAGGGTGGGGGAGCCAAGCAGCTGTGAGCGAGCTGCCGCCTGCCTCCGTGGGCCGAAATCTCCGGAGCGTGGGCCACACCTCCTCACTCCCTGGTGCTGCTTGGTGGCCACCTCCATCCCCCGAGCAAGGGCCCGTGTCTCTGGCCTGGACAGTGATCTGGGGGACAACAGGGG
>PVKU01016130.1:0-15727 GCA_004027475.1 Anoura caudifer | reverse complement strand
GAGAGGAGAAAGAAAGAAAGGGAGGGGAAGGGAGAGAAGGGAATGAAGGAGGAAGGAAGGAAAGAAAGGGAGAGAAAAAGACTCACCCAAGGGCACTGGTAAGGGAACAAAACGGGCTGTCACTTGAATGGAAAGGCAAAGTGTAAGCTCCAGTTCTAATGACTTCTAGCCTGAGGTCAGAGCACAGACCAAATCTCTGTCTTTCCAACTGTGAGAAATAGAGGACACAGTTCAGGGTTACTAGTGAGGACAGCAAGTAAGGGGATCCTGAAAAAGAGAGAACCAGAGAGGTGCCTGTGCAATTATCTGGTCACTCCCAACTAAGCAAGGGAAGAGGGAACAAGCAGCCCAGTTCAAGAGAAAAGAACTAAATTGAGATTGGAGCTGCTGTCCCAGGGGCGGAGTTTGAAGTCTGACACCAACCAAATTAATTTTGACAAAACATCACACTCATTGGAGAAATATGTCAGAATTTAAACTCTCCACAGCAGAACTTTCACAGTGATCAGAACACAAACTAATATGAGATATATAAAAAAACTAGAAAGTGTGATATAGTCTTAAGAGAAAAAACAGAGAGTGAAGACTACCCTGCTATGACCCAGATGTTAAAATTAGCAGACAAGAACTTAAAAACAGCTATTATAACTAGGAACAATAAATAACAAGCTCCTATTAAATAAAAAAGATAGGAATTCTCACCAGAGGAATAGTAAATATTAAAAAATCCAAGTGGTAATTCTGAAACTCAAAAATCTTATACCTAAAGTAAAAAATGGAAATATTTATCAGCTTAATGGAAATGACAGAGAAAACAGTCAGTGAACTTGAAGAATTATTAGAAGAAGTTATCCAATTTACAGAAGAGAGAAAATGAATATGGAAAGACATTAGCAACTTAGATAAAATGGGCAGATCCCTTGAAAAACAAAGCTTAGCAAAACTGGTGAGAGGGTAGCAGACAAACAAATACATGCGTTATAAGGTGAGGTCCGTGGGTGTTAGAAGTATGGACAGTTCGCTTCTTAGGAAGGACAGAGGGGCTCAGCAGCTCAAGTCCTTCCCACTAACCCCACCTCCTTTCTGCTGCCTTATTCCCCCAAAGACTTTTCTGTTCACATCCTCTTAATTCTTGAGGTTTTGTCCAAATTTTTAAGGCATGAGGTCTTCTTTCATCATGCTGTTTTATTTTCTTTTGAATTCTAAGTTGATTGTGCTTAAAATATCTATAAGATGGATAAGGGACAGGTAAATGGAAACCTACTAGATCTCAACTTAGTGCGAGCTTCAAAGTAAAAATAAGGCTGTCTGGATAAATTGAATTAAACTCTTTCCCTGTAACTCTGTTTTTACACCTCCTTACAATCCATCTAACTAACTCTGTAGATTCTGCTGGTAATTCTGTAGGCTGTGATGATAATTCTTTAGGTTGTGCTGGTAACTTTGTAGGTTATGATGGCAAAGAGGTTGCAAATTACATGAAGGAAAAGGAGAAAATAGTGACCAAACCTCTCAGTCCACTACTCCACACATTCTCTTTAGTAGGCCTACAAAAATCCTGCACTTCTGAGTTCCCCAGTGCCTTGCTCACCCTCATTCCAAGGAATTGAGCCAGTGAACACTTTTTTCCACAGCCTCTTGGCTGCCAATTCAGGCATTTGACTATCTCTTCACTTCCTTAAGGAATAAAAGTGGTCTGGCATGTTGGCTTAAAGTTATTAAATATTTTAAGAGTATTTTTCCACTTAGTTTTTTCATCTATTGATTTTAGAGAGAGAGGAAGGGAGAGGGAGAAACATCAATCTTTATTGTACCACTTATTTATGCATTTATTGGTAGATTCTTGTTTGTGTCCTGACCAGGGTAAAACCTGCAACCTTGGCACATTGGGGTGATGCTCTAACCAACTTAGCTGCCTGGCAAGGGCAGGTATTCTTTTTCTTTATTCTAGAAGATACAGGTGTATTCCCAGCATTTTGGGACCACATACCCCTCTCTGATAAAACACAAATGTAATTAATGCTTTGCTCTTTAGTTTGAGGCTATACAGGTATATGTATTTCCATTTCAGTAGGTTTAGTTGTTTGTATTAGTTTGACAGTTCTCCTCCCACTAACCAGAATTTAGTTGCCAAGACAAAGAGGGAAGAAGTAAGAAGAGGGGGGAGGATGGAGAGAAACAAAAGGAACAAAAGAAAGAAAACAGGATAGGAAAGAAAGAGAAAAGGGGGATGGGAAAGAAGAGAAGGAAGGAAAGGGGAGAGAAAGGAAAGAAAGAAAAGAAAAGGAGAAAAGAAGCGTAGAAAGAAGACAAAAGGGAGGCAAGAAAAAAAGGAAAGAAAAGAGAAAAACAGAAATCTTGGTTGATTTTGATATTCCAGGATTCTTAACTTGCTATCTGGTCCTGAGTTCTCAATTGCAACTCCACCATGAAGCTGCAATGCCTGTCCTGCAGTCAGTTTTATCCCCACTGGGGTGATAAAAGCCCAGAAGAGTAATTTGCAATTTGTTAAAGGCCTTATGCTCTCATTGTTACTTTCATATGTCTCTCCCATATGTGAGTCTCTGGGTTTATACATAATCCACAACACTTTTCTAGCTATTAATCATGTTTTTTAAGCCAAAGTCAGAATTTGCTATCAAAATACTTTTTAGTCATGAAAGAAAAATTCATTAACTTGCTTTGGTAGTAGTACAAACTGCTTTTGCTGCATAGCATAACGCAAGTTATTTTGCCTTGAGTTTGAAAACAATAATTTTCTATTTTTAAAAATTAACAGTGACCTAATCAACAAAACAAACAAACAAGCAAAATATAAACAAAGACACTGAAATTGAGAACAGACTGACAGTCACCAGAGGGGAAAGGGGAAGGGAATTTTGGGGGAAAAGGGGAAGGGTTTACAGGAACAAGTATAAAGGACACATGGACAAAAACTAGGGGGCTGGAAATGGGAGGGAGGTGAGGAGGGCTGGGTTGCAAGTAAAAGACAGAAAACTGTACAAGAACAACAATTTAAATAAATAAAAAATAATAATAAAAAATAACCAAATTCTCTGTGGTAAAGTGATAGGGAAGTTTACATGTCTCTCATGGGGTCATTTTCTGAGATGTTCAGTTAAGTCCCAAAATGATGGCCAGAGATGAGAAAGAACTTACCGATTTCCAACATTTATCAAGAGTCAGCTATGTAGTTTTCAGTGTTTTACATAGCTGACAACATGGCTGACAGGGATGCCTTCCAGTCAGTATTGTTTCATCATTTGCTTCCCTAGTGAGGAGATTCAGCATGAAACTGAAGCCATGGACATGGCGGGCCACACAGAGCCATCTGTGGTGCTAAGGCCCAGCAGAACTGTCAACCCCCAATACCACCAGGCCTACTCCCACTTCACTCTCTCTACACCTGCTCTCCTCCTCCCAAGCCCACAGCCAGGCTTGTTGACATCCTTTGCCCCAGGGACTACAAACCAATCCCAAAATGAAATAAAAAAAAACTTGCCCCACTGTCCTGCTGTAAGGCCAGGTCTTGTATCAAGACCCTGTGTGGGAGGGAAGAGAAGAAGTTTCCTGCCTCCTTAACAGGACACTGGTACTTCACAGGTGAGTAGTCATGAGCATTGCTTAGCCTCAATCTCTACATTGATTGAAATAGAAATAATATTTATTATTTTGAAAACTATGTTAAACAAGACAATGTTTTTAAATGATGATCCCTTTTCCTTTTCCTCTCCCTCCCCCTTGCATCTTCCTGGAGTAAAAAGAGACTGTATAGTACCTGAAAAGTTATTGATGAGAACACAGAGGATGTGCCTGCCACCATTAGGTGTTCACCAGAACTGTTCCTCTCTCATAGGCTGACCCAGGAGTCAAGGCCTTAGAACCAGCAGCTGAGCTCCTGCATGGCACCCTGGCATCTCTGGAAATGCTGCCCTGCCTGGTCATGCATGCCTGCTGACCACAATCCCAACTCCCTGCCCCTTCCTGCCCATGGGGCTCCCATGTTCCAGCCCCTAGGCCCTGAGTGTGCTGTGGCTCCTGATGCTGGGTTTTCACCAGGGCCCCTAATCCATGATTCTATCCCAGGAAGAGGCTTAGCTCTATTTTTACCCTAGTCCAGCCTGGGCAACCATGTGCTTGCCAGTCCCTATTCATGGGGACACCCTACACCCTGGCTGGACTCTTCCATGGATGGCAGCAGGTCTTAGGTTATGAATGTGGTACCATGCTCAGCCTGCCCTTAAAGAAAAAAGAAATAACTCATCTTCAGGTTGAGAGATAGAGCTAGTACAAAATTTCTATATGGAGTGGTCTCTGGCCAGGCCTCCAAAATAACCCACAGGTGTTTTCTGTGTGCCCCACTAGTGATGTAGCTGCTTTTGCATTTTCATTCTGGCTGATTCCCTTGGAGAAAAGACATCTGTTCCCCATTTCCATCAGTTCCCCTGGTTGGGTCCTACCAATAAGCAATGAAACCAGAGAAACAGCAGAAGAACTGGGCAGGGAGCATGTGAAGAGGTCCATGAAACAAATCCATGGATTCCAATGTGGACTCCAAACATAAATGGATTTTCTCCTTTGGAGCCCAGGAATGCAATGCAAATTGCATCCAGAACCCAAATAGTGCACCTATAGCTAGGGCAGAGAGCGGAGCCCATGCTCCTGACAGGCTCCTGGAGGAGTCAACACAAGCAGGGTTTTTCTCAGTGTTTACGTGGTGGGACAGTCAAGGAAACATACACTAATCTTGGAGGGCTGAAGGAGTAATGATCCTTCTACAGGCTATTCTTCTCATTCATCTCCAGCTCCAGTTTATTTCTGTGGTGTGGTTACTAGGATCAAAACTACAAGGAGTGGTCTGGATGTCTAGCTCATTCATATGAGGGTAAGGTAGGAGGAGGTCTCAACCTCACCTCACCCTGTAGCAGCCATACTCTCCTATAAGCTGACCTTGCATTTTCCCATCTGAAAGTGAAATCTACCCTCCCCACTCACCCCTCTCTCTGGGCTGGATTTAGTAATTTGCTTGACCAATAGTATGAAAAAAAAATGACATTATGGGACTTTTGAGCTTAAGTTAACAAGCTTTACAGCTTCCACCTGAATCTTCTCGAATGTTTGTTCTTGGGACACTTCCTCTTGGAACACAGCTGCCAGGATGTAGAAAGCCCAGCCATGTGTAAGGGCTCCAGGTGATAACTGCAGCTGAGTCCCTAGCCAATATGAGAATCACCTGCCAGGGAAAGAAGGCACATTTCTTTTTCTTTCGATATTCAGCCAATTACACCTTTATCTGACTCCCACCTCAGCCTCCTTCTAGCTGCAACCCCAGACACCCTCAGATCACCTTGTTGAGTCCAGTCAATCCACAGAACCAGCAGAGATAGCAACAGAGTGCAGGATAATAAGCCTGTAAGTTTTGTGATGCGTTGTTATGCAGCAACAGACAATGAAAACATGCATTCACCCCCAACTCTGGGGTCTCATTGAGGCTGGCTGGTTGAGAAGAAGCATATTCTGACCAACTGAGGACCACTTCCTGCCAAAATACCCCCTTTCTGTCCACCTATGGGTAGGACAGTCTTACTTTCATTCCAATTCTATACTGTCTGGAAAGTTTTGCTCTGCCAGCTTTGCAATACACTGCAGGCAGGAGCCCCCAGCAGGCGCTGAACCAGAATGACAGCAAATTCCTCCAGGGTCATCCCTGGTGACTGAAGCAGCCTTCTGCCAAATTCACACATTCACCCAGTCCCGTAGGCCTCTCCCTGGGTTCCCTTCTTTTGGCTAGGGCCCCAGCTACACAGGACAGGGTGGACCCCAGGTTTGGGGCCACCACTAGGTTAGCCAATCCATTTTAATCAAACTGCTTGCTCTTACTGACATTTGAATATATTTGAATATATGGTACTTTGTAGGAATTTCTCACCAGAGTTCAAGGACAATGAGTCAAATCTCTGAGACAAATCTGGAAATAGTGACAGCCAAGTATTATCAAGACAATGGAATAAAATGCCCATAGGGTTTAAGGACACAGCTAGCAGAGGAACTCAGAGCAGAAGTTGGGTTTTTGTACCTCACTGTACGTAGGAAATACTAGCTTCTCTGCTGCACACACAGAAGCCATGTTCTGGGGCAAACAGGTCTTGAAAGGTAACACTGCCCTCTGCACATAAGTCTTGAATAAAACTTAAAAATGAGTAATAATGAGAAAGAATCACTTGTACATATTTTTAGAGAGGAAATTAACATTAAGTGAAAGTCAGAGGACAACGGGTATCATAAGAGATTGAATAAGAAAGAGACAGTGTTTAGACAAATAGTTCTCCCTAGTCTGAAAGAGATTACACACACACACACACATGCTATTGATACAGTGGGATCTGACAGAATCGCTGAGGATGGGGGCAGAACCCCCAAGGTAGCATGTGAGAGCCCAGACCCCAGAGTGAGGGAGGGATCACAGGAAACAATGCCATCGGACAGCACATACTAGATTTTCATACCCCTGCATAAAGGGTAAACAAAACAAGCACGCCAGTGTCACATTGTCCAACCAACCAAGCTAGTCCAGGGCAGAGATGCTCTTGCAGGCTGACCAGTGTGATGAACGAAGAAAAAACATCCCTTTCCAGAAGTCAGGGGGAGGTGCAGATTCACAGGATTGGCTAGAAAGCAGGACATACCAGAGCACATGAGATTTAGGGCCTGAAGATTTAAACAGAGGGTGGTCAGAGACTAGGCCCTACTGGTTCCCTTATCTCATCCCAGCATGGGTGGGAAAGTTTGCAGGCCGAGTCCCCTGTGTTGGGTTGTGCCCTGGCAGCAGCCCACAGGGTGCTGCGCTCCATGCTGCACAAGCAGTCCCAGACTGTACCCCTTCTCTCACTCTGAGAGCAGCACATGAACACACTGTGCAGAACACTCACCAGACCTGGGGACATGAGCAGCCTTAGGCACTAGCAGCCCCACCAACAGAGCTCCCCCTGAATTACCAGCTTTAGTGCTTGAACAGGAACCTTAGACCCCAGGAGAGAGAAGTAGCTGCAGCAAAGTGGGGGCAGCACCGGCCCCACACATGCGCACTCCAGGAAAGAAGCCTTAAGTTCTCGAGTCATTCACATAGCAGTCTTGGGCTCCAGAAGGAGAGCTAAGAATGGAGTGCGGTTTCTAGACATTGTCTCTGGTTCTGGGGGAGCCTAGGTTCTTTCTGTGTTTTGGGAAGAGATTGGCCTGGAGTCAGGGAGCTCCCCACTCTCCCAAATTGGGCAACATTTTAACAAAAACCTTTTTCCTTTCTCATCAACTTTTGTGTTATGCTTGCATTAGACAACAGGTGGTCAAATCCCACTCTGATCAGTAACACTATGACATGAAAATAAAAATATACTAGGGTCCAAAGCAATCTTCTCAGAGAATAAATAGAAGACAAAAATAATTTTTTAAAAGATGAAAATGGCAATGGAAGTAAGAAACATACAAATAATGGCCTGGTTTAAAACACAGAGACAAGATACACAGGACTGAGAGCATGAGAAGGCAGTTATCAAGATTATTACGCTATGAGTGGACCTGAAAGAAAATCTAACATGCTCACACCGGTGTTCCTGAAGAAAAGAGCAAAGCATATGGAGTAGGAAAGACTCAAAATCATAAAAGATCTGATGATAAAACATGGTGACGATAATGAATGTTTATAGCACTGCTCTCTTGCAAAACTTTACTGACAGGAGAGTGAAGGGAAAAAGCAGGGTTAAAACTCCAGAGAAAATGCCAGAGACCATGCTGAATGACAAATGATAAGAAAGTCTGCAGTTTGGAAAGTAAGTAGAGGAGAAGAACACAGAGAAGACTGAACCCCAAGTGCCTGTGGAAAGTGACAGCAGCAAGGAAAACATACAGCTGCAGGAAGGAGGACCCAAGGAAAATTAACATGCTGTGTCTTCAGATTTCCAAGAGGCTAAATTTCTAGATTTTGTGCAAAGCTATTTATTTCTTCTTCCCTTAATGTGACAAGAGCAGGTTAACCAAGGCTCTCTGCTATTCTGAAAGAAGGCAGCAGAGGGCACACTATACCATATTATAGACATATTATAGACAATGCTCCAAATTCCTTGTTATTTGGAACAAAATTCATGTGTGATAAAGCAAACTTTAAGCACCTTATTTAACTCATAAGTACCAAACATTTGTTTTCCAAATGGTTTACACTTCTTACCTCCTCTTATTAACACCTGTTATTAACTTAGTAGAGACGTAGTAAGTAGAGAGGAAAAGATAAGAAGTAACAGAGCTGGATTTGGGCAATAAGAACTACAGGAATGTACAGCACCCATTTATGATAAAAACACTCACCAAAGTGGGAATAGAGGAAGCATTCCTCAACATAATCAAGGCCATATATAAGAGACCTACACCTAACATCATACTCAATGGGAAAAACTAAAATCTTTTCCACTAAGATCAGGAACAAGACAACGTTGTCCACTTTCACCACTTCTATTCAGCATAGTATTGGAAGTTTTAGCCACAGCAATTTGATAAGAAAAAGAAATAAAAGGCATCCAAACTGGAAAGGAGGAGGAAATAAAGCTATCATCGTTTGCAGATGACATGATAGTGTACATAGAAAATCCTATAGACTCCACCAAAAAACTCCTTGACCTAATAAATGAATTTAGCAAAACAGCAGGATACAAAGTCAATATGCAGAAATCAAAGGCATTTTTGTATACCAATAATGAAACAGCAGAAGCAGAAGCCAAGAAAAAAATCCCATTCAATATAGCAAAAAGAAAAATAAAATACCTAGGAATAAACCTAACCAAGGAGGTAAAATACCTGTATGCAGAAAACTACACAACACTGAAGAAACATATCAAGGAAGACACAAACAAATGGAAACATATACTGTGTTCATGGATCAAAAGAATGAACATCATCAAAATGTCCATACTACCCAAAGCAATTTAGAGATTCAATGCAGTACCTATTAAAGTACCAATGGCATATTTCAGACATAGAACCAACACTTCAAAAATTTATATGGAACCATAAACGACCCTGAATAGCTGCTGCAATTTTGAGAAAGAAGAGCAAAGTAGGAGGGATCACAATACCTGATACCAAACTGTATTACAAGGCCACTGTAATCACAACAGCCTGGTACTGACATAAAAACAGGCACATGGAGCAGTGGAATAGAATAGAGAGCCAAGAAATAAACCCAAG
This sequence comes from Anoura caudifer, assembly GCA_004027475.1. NCBI lineage: Eukaryota > Metazoa > Chordata > Mammalia > Chiroptera > Phyllostomidae > Anoura > Anoura caudifer. Next base: position 6,496 of record PVKU01016130.1, on the reverse strand, counting down.
TCTCTACAGTCAATTAATATTTGACAAAGGGGGCAGCAACATAAAAGAGTAAAAATAGCCTCTTCAACAAATGCTGTTGGGAGAGCTTGACAGCTACATGCAAAAAACTGAAACTCGACCGCCAACTTACACCATACACGAAAATAAATTCCAGGTGGATAAAGATCTAAATATAAGCCGTGACACCATTAAAGTCCTAGAGGAGAACATAGGCAGGAAAATCTCAGATATTTCACATAGCAACATTTTTACTGATATGTCTCCTAAAGCAAGAGACATAAAGGAAATAAATGGGATCTCATCAAAATAAAAAGCTTCTGCATGGCTAGAGAAAACAGTATTAAAATAAAAAGAGAACCAACTGTATGGGAAAACATATTTGCCAATGATACCTCAGACAAGGGTTTAATCTCCTAAATATATAAAGAACTTACACGACTCCACTCTAAGAAGACAAGTAACCCAATTAAAAAATGGGCAAAGGACTTGAACAGACACTTCTCCAAGAAGGACATACAGAGCATCCAGAGACACATGAAAAGATGCTCAATGTCGCTAGCTATCAGAGAGATGCAAAGGAAAACCACAGTGAGATACCACTTCACACCAGTCAGAATGGCCATCACAAACAAAGCAACAAACAACAAATGTTGGAGAGGTTGTGGAGAAAAGGGGACCCTAGCACACTGTTGGTGGGATTGCAGACTGGTACAACCACTATGGAAAGCAGTATGGAATTTTCTAAGAAAACTACAAATGGATATATATTTTGACCCAGCAATTCCACTGCTAGGATTATATCCTAAGAACCCTGAAACACCAGTCCAAAAGAACCTATGCATCCCTATGTTCATAGCAGCACAATTTACAATAGCCAAGTGTTGGAAGCAACCTAGGTGCCCATCAGTAAATGAATGGATCAAAAAACTATGGTACATTTACACAACGGAATTCTATGCAGCAGAAAGAAGGAGCTCCTACCCTTTGCAACAGCATGGATGGAACTGGAAAGCATTATACTAAGCGAAATAAGCCAGGAGGTGAAAGACAAATACCATATGATGTCACCTTTAATAGGAACCTAAACAACAAAACAAACAAACAAGCAAAATATAACCAAAGACACTGAAATAGAGAACAGGCTGACAGTGACCAGAGAGGAGAGGGGAAGGAATTTCAGGGGGAAAGGGGAAGGGTTTACAGGAACTAGTATAAAGAACACATGGACAAAAACTAGGTGGGGTGGAAATGGGAGGGATGTGGGGAGGGCTGGGGGTGGGCTGGGATGGGAGTAAAAGACAGAAAACTGTACCTGAACAATTAAAACAAAATTTTTTTTAAAAAAGAACTACGAGAATGCAGGACTTCCAGCCAAGAAGGAGGCGTAGGTAGACACACTGTGTGCCTCCTCACACACCAAAATAAGGACAACAAAAATTTAGAAACAAAAAAACAATCAATACGGACAGAAAATTGAACTGTATGGAAGTCCAACAACCAAAGAGTTAGAGTAGACACATTCATCCAGACCAGTAGGAGGGGCTGAGTCAGGGAGCCTGGACAGAGAGGGTTCATGGCAGGGTAGCTGGCAGACCCTGGGCACGCAAGATGTTAGCAGGCAGATCCAGCGAGGCAGCAGATTGTGGAGGGGCTCAGCACACAAGGTGGCTGGCAAACCGGGTGGTCCCGGTTTGGCCACATTCACATACAGATAAACCAGGTGAAACTGGGGAGCGAGACACAATGTGCAACCCGGGGTTCCAGTGCAGGGAAATAAAGCCTCAAAACACCAATTGAAAACACCTGTGGGGGTTGAGGTGCCAGGAGAGACTCCCAGCCTCACAGGAGAGTTCGTTGGAGAGACCCACAGGGTCCTAGAACATACACAAGCCCACCCACACAGGAATCAGCACCAGAAGGGCCCAGTTTGCTTGGAGGAAGCAGAGCAAGTGACTAAAATCTGGCAGAGAGTGGAGCAAGCACTATTGTTCCCTCTCAGACTTCTTCCCCACATACAGCATCACAACCCAGAGACTGGGCTGCCCTGCCCTGGTGAACACCTAAGGCTCCACCTCTCACTACATAAAAGGCACTTCAAGACCAAAAAATGGCTCAAAGGAAAGAACAGATCAAAGCTCCAGAAAAAATACAATTAAGTGATGAAGAGATAGGCAACCTATCAGATGCACAGTTCAAAGTGCTGGTAATCAGGATGCTCACAGAACTGGTCGAATTTGGTTGCAAATTAGATAAAAAAATGAAGGCTATGCTAAGTGAAATAAAGGGAAATGTACAGGGAACCAATAATGATGGGAAGGAAACTGGGACTCAAATCAATGGAGTGGACCAGAAGAAAGAAACAAACAACCAAACACAAAAGAATGAAGAAACAAGAGTCCAAAAAAAAATGAGGAGAGGCTTAGGAAACTGTGGGACAGCCTTAAACATTCCAACATCCAAATTATAGGGGTACCAGAAGGAGAAAAAAAAGAGCAACAAGTGGAAAACTTATTCGAACAAATAATAAAGGAGAACTTCCCCAATCTGGCAAAGGAAATAGACTTCCAGGAAGTCCAGGAAACTCAGAGAGTCCCAAAGAAGGTGGACCCAAGGAGGAACACACCAAGGCACATCATAATTACATTAGCCAAGATTAAAATGAAGGAGAGAATTCTAGAAGCAGCAAGGGATAAGGGCACAGTTACCTACAAAGGAATTCCCATCAGACTGTCAGCTGATTTCTCAAAGGAGACCTTACAGGCAAGAAGGGGCTGGAAAGAAGTATTCCAAGTCATGAAAGGCAAGGACCTACATCCAAGATTACTCTATCCAGCAAAGCTTTCATTTAGAATGGAAGGGCAGATAAAGTGCTTCCCAGATAAGGTCAAGTTAAAGGAGTTCATCATCACCAAGCCCTTATTATATGAAATGTTAAAGCGGCTTATCTAAGAAAAAGAAGATCAAAAATACAAACAGTAAAATGACAACAAACACAACTATTAACAACCACACCTAAAACAAAAGCAAACTAAGCAAACAGCTAGAACTGGAACAGAACCACAGAAGTGGAGATCACATGGAGGGTTAGCAACAGGGGAGTGGGAGGAGGAGAGATGGGGGAAAGGTACAGAGAATAAGGATCATAGATGGCAGGTAGAAAATAGACAGGGGGAGGGTAAGAATAGTATGGGAAATGTAGAAGCTAAAGAACTTATAAGTATGACATATGGACTTGAACTAAAGTGATGGAATGTGGGTGACAGGGGGTATGCAGGGTGGAGGGGAGTGAAGGGGGGGAAATGGGACAACTGTAATAGCATAATCAATAAAATATATTTTAAAAAATTAAAAAATATAATGACAAAAAAACTACGAGAATGCTGCTAGTATCTACTAAGTGCAGATAGGACATAGCATTTTATGATGTCATAACAAAAGGGAAAAGACCTCAAATTTAGAAATTTCAATAACAATTTTAATGTCTAATCTTTATAATTGAGCAGCTTTTCTGAAAATTCAAGGAAGTAAGTAACATCAGGAAAGTAATAAGTGTGAATACTGAGAATATGAATACATATGAGGCACAGTCCCTGTCTTTGGGAAATTGATGTTGTCAATGTGAAGGAAGATGCTAAGTGAGGAGTGCTCTGAACACATTTAAGGGTGATTCCTCCTCGTCTGATCTGCGTAGGTAGAGTGGAAGTTTCCTATCAAGAATTAAAGATTAGATTGGCGAGATTGTGGGATGTTGGAAGCCAAGAGCTGGTGTGCATCAGCAGTGTTTATGTTTATGAATAGTTATTATCTTTCTATACATACTCAATATCAGGACACAAAGTTTACACAGTTCAGAAAAGAATTCACTGGAAGTCCTACACCACTGAACCACAACCTCCAGATTAACATTCCTCTCCCCGCCCCTCCTCCTCTGCTACCCTCTCCCCAAAGGCTCAGGCCCACTGCTGGGGCACCTCAGACCAACACAAATCAAAATTAGGCCATCCATCAATATGGTAGTTTGGAACAACTTTTATTCCAGATTTCTGAATTCCCTGAATCTCTGTGGCATTGCCACAGAATAAAATATACTAACAAACTGAAAAAGAGAACTCACATACTGACAGTTTCTTTGTAAGCATTTTGAAGGTGCCAGCAGTTCCACGTTTTGTTTGTACAATAAATGACCATGACCACAACTTAGGGTGACAGGTCACCCAACTGTAGGAATTTGGCTGGCACCAAACAGTTCCAGGACACTGACATTAACGATCCATATCAGGAGCAGAGAGGACACCGCCTGGAGTCCACAGCCTCTCCCCCTGGTCTCTGTTCTCCTTGTCTCTCCTTATCAAAACCCCTGCCTGCTCTGAGATGGAAAGATGCGTTGTGACAAGAGTGCCCCATCTTCCCAGGAGATGGGCTTTCAGACCAGAGTTCCCCATCTTCCAGGTTGCTGGGACCTGAATAATACCACTTTCCTTTGTATCAGCACCTGCCTCTTCAGCATGGGCTTTTAAAGCAGCAGGCAGCCAGATCTTTGTTTGGTTACACCATAAAGAACAGTGGCCCTTAAATAGCTTCTCATCAGAAATGGCTGTGATTTGTTCTAGTTGTACAGCAAACTCAAGGCTCCAATGTGGCCCTCAGAGTGTGACCACCATTTCTACAACAAAGGGGCACAGAGCTAAAGCTGCCCAAGAGATATGGACAGTCATTACCACTGACCTGCATTGCATGTGGGGCCTACCTGTCCCAATTAAGTTGACCTCTAACACCTGCCCTGCTTCACCTCCCCCAACCATGAACAACCACAAAAAGAAAGACCACCAAAATGTACTGTGTTCCAAAGTGCAGAGGCTTTGTTGCTTCAACTGTAGGATCACCAATGTTCCCAGAAAGCTTTTTTTTTTTTTTTAACCAAACTTCAGATCTCTGGACAGAGAAAAATGAGTTTGTGAAACTATTTTGAGTGGATAAACTAAAAAAGTGAGAATAGCATCTCAGATTCTCACTAATAAAACTGAGTCCAGAACAGGTTTCCAGGGTGAGGCGGAAACATTGTGCGTCAAATACTAGCACAGGCGCCCAAGAAAGTAACCACTGTCTATAATGCCAGTTCAGCTGGTCAGCTTCTTGGGGAAGCTTTATTATAAATACTTAGGAGGTGGTTAATTCTCCTGGTTCATCTTCATATCATGGGATTTTGATAAATACTTCCAATTTATACTTTCCCCCACCCCAAAAAATGACTACTTCATACAGTCCCATTTTCCCCAAACCTCCAGCTTTTTCTGTCACCATTTGGCAGATGAACTTATCCTACATATTTCAAAGAAAACACAAGGTCACCAGTCAGGAATTCTGTCACATCCTGACCCCATTTTGTCTGAACCTATGTGCAGCTATTCCCATTCACTTCACCTTCTTCCCAACTAAAATGGAGACTCTTTCCATCAAAGGGCTAAATTTCTATGGATATCCATTCTTTCCCCACTTCTCGGGCACTTTACTCTATTTGTCTCCTTTCTCATATGCCCTCAGCCTATCCTTGGCAAGATTCCTGCCCAGCAGCACTCATACATCTCCTTGTTTTTTTTCCCGGTGAGCCCTCCCTGACACCTCTCTCCTCCAGCTTCTTGTCTCTCCTTCTCCCAGACTGACTCTCATTCCCCCATGCTCCCTGTTTCATTTCCTCAGCTCCCATGCACTCCGCAGTCTTCACTAATCTGACCCCCACACTGAAATGACTCTGCGGATCAGCAATGACTTGAACATAGATGAACCTGTTGCCTGTCGGCCTTGATTTTTTTGACCTCTCAGAAGCATTGGGCAGTTAAGCATTTTGTTCCTTCTTGAAACACTCTTCCCTCAGCTTTCAAAGTGACTACTCTCTTTGTCTGCCTTCTGATACTCTGGCCACTTTTTATTGGGGATGGTTGTTTTCTCGTTTGTTTTGAGACTTCCTCCTCCTTCTTCAAACCTTTAAACATTGGAGTTCACCAAGATTTTGTCCTGGACTCACTTCTCTTCTCTATGATCTCTCCCTCAAAGTTTGTACCCATTCCTGCGGTTTCAAATAGATTTATAATGCCCCTAATACCTATATCTGGGCCAAATCCCTGCTCCGACTTCCAGTCCTCCAGATCAACTACTTACTTCATGTCTCTGTGGGAAGGCTTCACATTGCATCAATCTCAGCAGTTCCAACACACGATCTGTCCCATCCCCGCACACAGCACCTCCCTCTCCATCTCGTTCATCTCACAAAACGGAGCCTCCGTGGTGAAGCCCTTCACGCATCTAATGCATTGGTGAGCTCTGCCAATCCTGTCTCCTAAATATATTACCAACCCATCCACTTTATTCCATTTCTACTTCTCCTGTCCTAACCAAAGCACCTATAACTTCCACTATATGACACCCTCAAAATCTTTCTGAAGGTTTCCTCCCATACATGCTACTACTCACGGTAGTTAACATAGCTAGTAACGAACTC
>PVKU01016129.1:0-15729 GCA_004027475.1 Anoura caudifer | reverse complement strand
GGTGTCAAGAGCCTGGATCCCGGACCTGTGCTTCTCTTCCTGAATTACAGTACCCTGAATTAGGGCAGAGGGAGATAGGAAGCACTGTGGGTGTCTGTGGGTATCCTAAAGGACTTTGATATTTTAATGAAGATGTTAAGTCACTACTTTAACTCTGTATAACATTAATAAACATTTCCTCTCCTTTCCACAAATCTCTGACTTTGAGAGACATCTTTCCATAAGGCGGCGGACAATAACGGACCTCTTCTGTTGCTCGGTAACAGTTTTTGGGAGCTCGTCCGGGATCTTAATTGCCCGTGGAAGACTGACCCCTCAGGTTCGAGAAAGTGAGACTTTGGAAGTGTTTTGCCAGTCTCGAGAACCTTCTGGTTGCTCTGTAACAGTCAGACAGCATGAAATTCTTTACATTCAATCCTACCAGAACCCTGCAAAGAATTAGAATCTGGGTTAGGGTCCCCATCCTCTCAGATACAGCAGACATTGAGCCCAGAGAGGTTACATAGCTCATCCTAAGTTGCAAAATTGTCCAAGGTCAAAAAGGTATCTGAGTTCACACTGCGAGGAAATAGAAAAGGGTTCCAAATCATGTCTGTTGGGAACAGTTCTGGTTGAAGGTGAAAGCAACCAAATCTGCTTTTCCATTCCGAATCATATCACGGTTCTTTCACTATCTTCTGGTTTCCAATTGCTTTTGCTATGTCCTGAGTAAAGGACACTGACACTCCTTCCTCCTGTGAGACGGGGGAAGTGTCTCATTAGCAAGCGGCTTGAGGACAGGACACCAAGCAGGTCTGGATGAACTCCTTACAGACAGAGAACTGCTCGCACAGCTGAGAGCTCTCTAACAGGCAGGCTGGATTTTACAGTGGACACATGCTGTGAGGATCCAAGGTGAGAGATGCTTTCCAGGACTAGTGTGTAAGCAACGTAACTATGCTCACCTTGCAAGTAAAGCACCTAGAGGGGAAAATACCCAAATGACACTTGTGAGGCTCTAAACATTCAATTAAATCTGAGTACGGTAAGGCAAGAATCTTTGTAGACATTAACCCAATGACATCCAGAGGAATATTGGGGGAAGGTGGGACAGAATAAGGTCCCTTCCCTTATTCTGTCAAAGCTGAAGTCAAAGGCCACTGTCCACCCCACACAGGCGACACAGAAATCACAGCAGGCATGCTTCATTTTTGGCGGCCCTGGCTCAAACTCTAATTTTAATGTGGTTGTTTCTTCTCAGGAGAAAGACGGTGTGTAAACAGACATGAATAATTTAGAGAGACCAGTAATAGCACAATATTGATTTAATTATATTTCTTATTTTTATTTTATTTTTCTATTAAAATTGTACTTTACTAAAAGAGTAAAAAGAACTGGAAACTTTTTCATTCTCACTCATAAATAGCCTGTTATACACATGAAATCTTGGTTTAAAAGAATACAAAATCCAAAGTACAAACTTAGTGCTTTCTTCCTTTAATGTCTAACTCTCAAATCAACAGTTTAGTTGAACCTCTTCTTCCTTTCCTCTGCTTGGAGAAGAACCTTTACAATATCTCAGGATGGAAGGATTCAACTACAGTTGAAAAACCCCAGGCACCTCCTACCAAAAACTAACACTGAAAACCTGAGTATGACCTCAAGGCAAACAACCAGTCCTCTCCCTTTCCACAAAGAGGAAAGGAAGCTAGTGCCTTCCTTGGCCTGAAGGAAAGAAAAGGTAGTCTATGCCTGGATTCAGCAAACAGTTATTGATCAAAATACATAAAGCGTGGTTTCCCTGAGGCAATCTCCATCTGGCAAGGGGAAAAACGAGTAAACCAGAACTTACCTTTCTGCGCAGCACCTAACACTGTGGAGGTAAACGTCAACACGCACAAGCACTTCCCAGGTGGGGGCCAGGCACAGTTCCGGGCACTGCGCGTACCTCCTTTTAATCCTTGACACCCGCCTGCGAGATGTCAAATGCCTTCTCCTTTTTACTGATGGGAAATAGCATGTATGGGACACAAAGAAGCGTTTTCCAAACAAGAAGAGTATTTTTTATTCTAATTAAATCCTCAGATATTCCACCCTACCTTCAATATAAATCTTAATCCCTATTTTACCTTTTGCAAGCAGCCCAAGAATAGTCTCTGGTTCCCAGAACTTTTACTGAGAAATCCACAAGGTAAAGAACTAATTTTCTAACAGATCCTGTTATCATGGGCCCACTGATGTGCTAATAAAATCTTCCTCATATGTTATTCAATCACAGCTCCTTGAGGGCAAGAACCATACTTTATCTGTGCCTGTTATGTCCTTATTACCTAGGACAGAAATTGGAAAGCACCTAACAAAACCCCATTCATGTTCATTACCAATTATATCAAATCAAGTTTCTTAGTTTAGCCCAGTCGAGCCATTTAGTTCACCTGCCTTTACTTTCCACACTTACTCATTATTTTCAAAACAGGATTACTACCTGCTCTCAAAAGATTTATTCATCACTAAACGTGTGCTCCCGCAGTCCCTACAATGAATGTCCTTCCCCTGACCCTGTTCCTTACCCTGTTAACCCATGTATATCACCTGGTTCAGAAAGAACAATGAAAACATATTTGCAATGATGGAGGAATTGTCCACTTGCCTTTTTTTGACTTTATCAAAACTTTTTTTTCTCAAACTATCTTATGTGCCTCCATTAAATTCTAGATTGGTAATTGCCTCCACATAATATATGATTATAATTTACCTTCCACTAAAACAACCTTCATACAGTCTTATACCACTATCAAAAAAATTTTAACTAAGATAAAAAATTGTTAATCCTTTCAAACAATTCTCTGAACTGGATCTAATCTCTCGTTGCCCAAGCAGCCTCCCTTTGAAACAGTCACACTATCTCTCAGCTGGTCCGAAAGCCTCGTAAGCGTAGATTACGTCATATTCCAAACATATGGTTTGTGCCGGTGAGCAATTCAATAAATACTTTAAAAACTAATCCCAATTCCTTGCCTTTTGAACCTAGATTCTTTTTAGATATTGGGAAGAATAAATATTTAATGAAAATTAAAGAAACTCAGAACAATAAGAACTTTCTAATTTCCTTTTTAAATACTTTGAAGTAATTTATGACTTCAAAAGAAAACTGAGCATCAATTGTAAAACAACTTACCAAAATAAACTTTGCAAGTCACCAAAGCTGCCTTTTGTGTTCCTAAATGAGGCAAAATTTAGCTGGCTAATAAGAATATAAGATGGAGTGTAAAGGGATCCCAAATTTACTCCAATATAGAAACAAATTAAAATATTAAATAGAGTTCCAAGGCAGATTCTGAGAAATGTTTTTAACCATGAATCAACTAACTTACTGAAATCAGCCTTGTAATAGACACATATCAGGGTTTCTGTTCACCACCCCTCTCTGGGGGGATTCTGCCACCCCTCAGAGTCAGTCGCCAACTTCTGTACCATCCGATACAACCCCCTGCACACGGTCCTAGCTGACTGGACCTGGAAGAATATCTGACCAAGGGGCAGCCATTCACAGGCTGGCCAGGAGCCTGTGATTTGTGTTGAAAAAAATGGGATCAGCCAATCAGACTTTTCTGCCTCAAGAACTGGATTCAAGAAACCCAAAGGGAGTTGCCACTTCGCTCTTCGGGCCTTGTCTCTCACAGAAAGTGAGAACTGAACCCAAGCCAGTTCCTAATATGTGATTCTCGCATCTACCTCCTGATCACCACCCTAATCCCCCTGCCATTCCCCAGTGACACTGACCTGGTTTTTGCAACCCAAATCATGTTTAGAATAAAGCCTTCTTCTTTGAGACTAAATGGAAGAAACAGCTGCTATCACTTAATAAGAAATCTGAGGTCAAATTTCAAAAGAAATGTAGTTTTATTATTTTCATCTTCCTCTATTCTGGACTTCAGGTTTCTCACCTATGAAATGAGGTCAGGTTATGAGAAAGTCTTTTAATTGCCTTCCATGGGTTTTCATCTTAGTGCAGGGAGTCTCTGGTAGAGCAACATGTCCCTTGCAGACCAAGAAGGGCTCTATTTTTGGACAGTTTTGGGGCAGCGGAAGAAAACATCGTTTATTACCTGGGCTGTCACATAGTAAATACACTATTAATTCATAATTGGAACTAATATTTTCTTATAAAAATTCCTAAAATGAGTTTCTTCCCAAGGTTTCCCTATTGTAGCTAAGTATACATAGACTATTAGACATTTTCACATTATTTTCTAATGCTCTGTCTTTCATGTAAAATGTACAATGACACGAAAATGCCCTGCCTCTCCCTTAGTTTAAAGAAACTAAAACTCAGAGCACCTAAAGAACTGCCCCCAAATCATTCATCCATTCACTCTCTGCCCTGATGTCTTACATGGGGATCATTAAAGCATCACTCCCTTTAGGAGGCCCCCAAATCCTCAAATGGCTCAGTTATCAAACAAAATAATGGAGACTTAACTGTCCAGACAAGAAAAATGACTTTCTGGGCTGAATTTTTTTTCTCTCTTCCAGTTACTAAGATGCTTTGTAAAATGTACTACAATTTTTTTCTTACTTTCCTAGTTTGCAAAAGTAACAGATATTCTTTAAATGCTATTAGTAAATAAGAACACACACAAACAAGAAAAAATTACCAGCACCTTAGCCCTCAGTCAGGTCACTTACCACTTAGAGATGCTTCTCCCTAGTCCTTTTTCAGGGCCCTGCAAGCACAGGAATCTTTATCTGATCCACTGATGTGTGTGTGTGCGCATGCGCATACACATATATGGTCTCATACATTTTTACTGTCTGTATACTGTTTGCATACTTTATATATTTTTTACATTTTATGTATACTTTTTGTATGCTTCTTGCTTTATAAATTATTCTATAAGTTTATAACTATACATACTATTTCATAATCATTTCTCATGTCACAATACAAGGCCATCTTTCTAGGCTATTAAACTATTAAATATTCTTCTTTTTAAAACATGTCTGCCCCTCTTCTTTTTTGAGAGATGGCTGATTCACTGCTTTGTCGAGAACTAGGGTTTTCCCCTCCCACTTCCAATAACATTTACCTTATTACATGAGTTACCTTGGTTCACTATAAAGTTTTGGAAAACATAGTAGTAGGGTTTCACCAAAATTGAGAACATATATGTACACTATTATATAATTTATTTTCATTCACATTGCATCCTAAATACTTTCCTATCTCCTTAAATGTAGTTCTGGGTTATTTCCTGATTTTTTTCAAACAAAAATCCCCAGAACTCAATTTCATATGATGGTCATGAGTCAAGGTCATCATCAGGAACACTGATAATTGAAATACTTTATAGCTATGCACGCAAGCAATAGGTACACAAGTTGGGATGGAAAAACCCCAGAAGACTTATATCGGTTCTGTGTCATTAATTTTATTTTTTAAAGAGTTCTCCAATTTCAAGCTTTTTAATCAGTGGTCTCTCCCTCGTAAAAGAGATATAAAATAGTTCTTGATGAATTTAGTGTCTGCAATGTGAGTTATTAACTCAAACACACATTTCCCAAATAACATTCCCATTCTTTATATAATAAGAATATAAAGGAGGAGAAAAAAGAGAAGAGAAAAAAAAAAGAAGGAGAATTATTTTCCTGTTACTATGACTCAGGTGATTTCAAAACCACCTCTATTTCTGAATCACTAATGAAAATTTATGTCAACAGTTTAAATGAAATTTTCCTTCCCACAGTCAGTAAGAAATGTATGTCCTTCAACACACCCAAATTTGGATAAGGGTATTTGGAGAAGGTGTGTTCCAACACCTGCAAATTCCCTCCCATCATTCATCAGAAGACATTTCTGCACTGGTCATAGCTTTCTCAAGCTCTGTGGCTTAACTGATTAACCACAGTGCAAATTTGAAGCCCAAGCAATTCTGTGAAATTAAAGATAATTTTTTAAGACATAATCATCTAATGATCTTCCCTCCATCATGAGTTGACTTCATTAAATCTGTTTTGTAAAGCATATTTCAGATTCTACACCACACAAAGAAGCAATTGAGGCTGATGCTGTCAGGGAAAGAGAAAGAATGTTTACCAGAGCTAACCCTCTAACTGTTTCTGTCAAGTGGGCATTACCTTGTCTGGTTCCCTAAGTGGTTATAGGCCTTTTAAAGTTATCTTTTGTTCAAGATACAGAAAAGGAACAGAAACAATCAGCACCAAACAACAGGCAAAAATCTATCTCCAATTCATCCACAGAACTTAAAACTGTATCTGCCACTCGACAGCATTGAACAAATTTTCTGAACAAGTGAATGTTCTCAAACAATAACATTTTTCATTCACCAAAAATTCTTTACCTCCATGAGAACCATCAGAATTAGTAACATGGATTATTTGACCTGTCTCTTATCACTTAAATTTGGGGACAGCCTATACAAACACTTGGAGGATAAGACTGACAAGTCTCCACCGTAAGTGTCTGGTTTTGTCAGCATTATAAATGTTCAAAATGCCTTTTCCAAAATAACCACAAACTTGTCCTGCAGTTCCATGGTGTGCTTTTTGAATTCAATTACATTAACCCTCCAAGTGTCTCCCTTTGAAAGGTCAAAATCACTCATTAGAAAATAAACACAGCCCAGTCAAATACATTTGCCTAAAGCAAACTGGTAATGCAAAGAAATGGCCCCCACCTGGATAGAGGTTGTGTCCAGTTCTGCCAATTTATTTTTTGACTTTGAGAAAGTCTTTTCCCCCACCTGTGTGTCTCTGGGTGGGTACAGGTGTGTTTGTGTGTGTGTGTGTGTGTGTGTGTAATCCATAAAACAGGGATCTGGGTGATGAGATGCTCTCTGTCATCTATGATTCTGTATTTGAATGATTTGCATTTTATAATTATTCTAATTATTCTACCTATTCCAAATTATGAGCAAGAGCCAAGTATGATTACTGTTGATTAAAAAATTGCCATGGGAGGCAATGAAATATAATGGTAAGAGATAAGTAAGAAATTAAGAAATGTAAATATGATACCTACTAGAAGACATGAGAAATATGTGAGACATTTTGGATGGCACAGTCATTGGGGTCTCAACTGACATTTAGTGAGTAGGTTCCAGGGAAGCAAATGTCTTAAAATATGTAGAACAGGCCCACACACGAGGATCTGCCTCACTAACAACTGTGAGCAACACTGAAGAAGCTGGATTTCAGACCACATGACTTCTCATTAGCAGTGTGACCTTTAATGACCTACATGGTTAAGTCATTTAATTCTGAGCCTCAAGCTCCTCAAAGGAACTTGGAGCAAATCCTGGCTCTCTACTTACAAGCTGTGGACCCTTGTGTGTTCAGCAATGGATCCTCTTCAGTTTCCTTGTCCATAAAACTCAGACAAAAAAAGTTGCAGGGTTTTGATGAGTAGTGGCTCAGCGCAAGTTCGCCACCATTATTGTTGATGCAGAAGTAGTTCTTATCAGGTGCTCAAGGCTGCCGCCACTCCACAGCCACTCAAGACCACATTATAGAAGCTGGATAGACACTTTCAAAAGCTCAGTAACTACGCCCATCTCAGATTACCAATGACAAGAACTATTAGTAAAAAGGAGTAGGGCCTAGTCATTGGTGATGTTAATTGATATTTTAGCAAATTGTCTTTCAAACAAATCTGTAAGCCAGTATTATAATGTTTTGGGGTGTTTTAATTTAAAACAGGACATATTCATTGACTAATGAGGCACAGAATGCTCAGGTTTCCAGGCGTGTCCCAAAATTTAACTGCAGTAATTATAACATAATTAACAGTCAAAGCCCAGGTTCCAAACACCAGGTTAAATACCGAAACATTTACAGAAAAACAAAAACTCACTCCCAGTTTCTTTATACATCCTCACATCCTCCTAATAAGACTTAATTTTAGAAAGATGATGAAAAACAAACCAGATTTGCAGAAATATATCAATATGAACAAGAAGTGTAAGTGCTCACACACCAGGTAGGTTAACATGCATGGAGCTGGCAGAAAATGCCCCACAAACTGATGGCTCACAAGTGCAGGCAGAAAATAAAGTGGCAACACAGCCCCTCGGCCACAGTAAGTGCAGATCTCTTGGAAGCTTAGCTCTTCCCACTAACAGACCCGGGTGCATCCCCACATTCAAGTGCCACAAAGTTCGTCATCCAGGGAAGCAAAGGGGCCCCATATCCATCGGGGTTAGCGAGCAAGTCCATGGATTTTAGTGGGGTGCCGAGGGCTCTGAATCAAGGCTGTTCTGTAGCTATCAAGAGAGGGGCTTACTTACTGATTAAATTGTACCTGCCTGAAACAACATGTGGTTGAAATACCTTACTTTTAGGAGAAAATGGTTAAGTAGACATGATATATTTAATCAGCACCTTATCACAATTGCTGGCAGGATGGAAATTGCATTCACAAAGCTAAATTCTAAAAGGTGACTAGTTTTTCACCGAGTATATGCTTAAATTCTAGCTTCACAAAGCCCGACAGTAAGCCTCCCAAGATTTTCCACGTACATGTACTTCAAAGAGAAGTTCATCACAAGGGATGTACCAAAAGGATATACCTCTCAGAATTGTATAAAAACATGTTCAAGTCCAAATGAGGGCTGGTTAAATTCTGGTTATTCCATATATTGGAATTGTGTAGCTATTTTTTAAAAAATGGGTTACACTTCTATGTACTGACAGGTAATCATCTCCAAGAAGTACTACACAATGAAAAGAGCAAAGCATGGAACAGTGAGCGTATGTATACAGGATGTTTGTACTAGCACAGAACGTATTGGAAGAAAACACAAGAAAATTGAAACTAACTCTGGGGAAGGCAAGGGAGGGCTGGAATAAAAAGAAGATTTTTAACTCTCTCTGTCTTTCTCTGTTGCTCAGGGAATTTTAAAAATCTTGTGCCCATATTTTTAATTTAAAAAAGAAACTACTTAACCTTTTTTAAAAGAGTAAAAGAGCAGATGCTTCCTAGCTATCAGTTTTCCTTTCATACTGAGTCCAATGCATTAAATGAAAAGCATGACCGATACAGGTAGCTTGTTTGAAACAAAGTGGAAAATCACAGTTCCTTGCTTCTCTACAAAACTGCTAACCACCTTCCCTAAATTTTAGAAGATGAGGTACATACTGTTCATGGCCGACTGCAGGAAATAGGCCTCGAAAACATTCGAAAAGTCTGTGTTTGTATTATCATATAAATAATTCTTCAGTGGCTGTAAATTTCTTTCCACCTTTATTGTCAGGCAGGCTGTGCCAAGCACGCAGTTTTGTATAAAGTAAACATCACAGAAAGCGCTCTGCTGGCTGTCCGCTGTTCTTTATTCCTCAGCCAAATGCCTAGGGCACTGACGGAACCTGCTCACGTCAGTAAATACCAACGTACAGCATACTTACTAAATAGAATCACACTGTGTACTCTGCCACCACATCCGCATTATGCCCAACACCCTCACCACTACCGGCATCCAGAAAGCAACCAGGATCCTTCCAGGGTGCACACAATACCAGCAAATGCCCCCAACTGGCCATACCTCCACAAAACTCAGGCCAGCTTGGCTGACGGGGTACAACAGTTGTCATTTATCCCAAGAAGGAGCAAATGTGGCCAGAGCTACACCAGGGCTCCTGAACCTCAGTTTAAAAGCAATCAGCCACTCCTGGACTTCCCTATACTGCATTTCTGATGACCACATGGCTTCAGAAGAATGAAGAAGCTCCTCCCTTCAAGCACTTAGGCCTGCCTACCAGTATAAGCCGTGTTGTTGAGCAGACTGCTTAGCCTCTCTACTAAGGCTAACTTTCTTCATCCGAAAAATGGTACTGGAATGCCACCCACCTATAGCTCACAGAGCTGAGTGAGGATATTGAATGTAAAGCTTTTGGCACATAGGCAGCCCTCCATGCGTGCCAGCTAATACCAATGCTATCACCTTTGGGCACCACCCCACAACAGCCTCCTATTTGGTCTTGCTAATTCCACTCTAGCTTCTATCACTAATAAAAGTGACCTTAGAAGTGGGGCGGGGGGAAATCATCCAGGTTACTTCCACCCTCTTTTCCCTACTGTCTGTCATTAGAACGAAGTCCAGAAGCGCTGACACAAATCTTTCCAGGTCACACTTTAGCCATCATTAACTAGGGGAACTCTGGCTTCACCCATACCTCCTGGCCCCTCAAAGAGGGTAAAGACCTCTCTGCCAATTGCTCCCAATACTCCTCTGTTGGACTTCTCACACAAAGAGAAAGATGCGTAATAAGGACCGTTCTGCTGTAGACTGTGGGGCCCGTCCACCTCTACACTGCTAGCTCCTGATGATGATGGAGATGACTCAAGTGGCTGTCGACCATCTGGGAAAGTGAGACCCATCTCTTCAAGTATTTCAATGCTTACAATCCATAGAGTGTTAAAGCTGGAAGACAGGACAACCTGGCTTCATTATTGTATCCCATCAAACTTTTCCAAACTGAACAGGGAAGCAATGAGATTCTGTAAGATAAACCAAAGGTTACTTGGGTATTAAATTCCACACCCCTCAGCTGACCAGTTCAAACCAGATGATTCATCCACGTACCATCTAACACTGGGCTTAGCCGAAAAGCATGGCTCTCCATAACAGGTTTCATTTCAGAAACATCTTTACCCCTTAGAATGTGAGCCCCAAGATATTTCTGAGCTTTGCATTTCCTCTCAGGCTCAGCAAGCTGCAGTTAAAACCCTGAGTGAAAGTATGCTGATGTCACCCTCCAGAGAATTCAATTTCTAAGAAAAGCCCATTTCATTTGCATAGGACAAGACCAGAATGAAGACTTCAAGCCAGTTGGGGGATAGGGAAATTAAATGCACCGTCTCAATGAATCCCCACTACTCTCGATTTTCCAATGAATGCTGTTTGGGTGGGTTGGAATAATTTACCCTGCAAAATATGTGACTGGGATAAAAATCCCTTTTATCCCTCAGAGGGAAGAGTTCACAGCCCACCATGTCAATCCTTATTTTTTTCTTTTTCTTAACTATTATTTTTAATTGTGGTAAAACACACGTAAAATTTACTACTGTAATCACTTTCAAGTATACACTTCAGTGGCATAGAGGACATTCACACTGTTGTGCAACCAGCACCACCCCACTTTTTCACCGACCCCAAGTGCAACTAACCCTGCACTTCCTAAACAGTGACTCTCCATCCCCCTAACCTAGCCCCTGGACACTGCCATGCTACCCTCTGTATCTGCGACTTTGACTACTCTAGGTACTTCATGTAAGTGGAACCACACAGTATTTGTACTTTTGTGACTGCTTTATTTAACTTAGCATAATGCCTTCAAGTTCATCCATGTTGCAGCATTCATCAGAATTTCCTTCCTTTTCAAGGCTGGATAACAGCCCATTGTTTGCACACACCACATCTTTGCTATCCATTCATTCCTCAGTGGACACTTGGGTTGCTCCCATCTCCTAGGTACTGTGACTAATGCTGCTATGAAAGTGGATGAGCAAATATCTCTTCAAGATCCTGTTTTCAATTCTACTGGATACTCAGAAGTAGAACTGCTGGATAATATGGCAATTATACTTTTAATGTTTTGAGGGCCCCACACACTGTTTTCCATAGCAACTGTAATATTTTACATTCCTACCAGTGCATAAAGGTTCCAGTTTATCCTTATCCTTGCCAACCCTGGTCATTCTCTGGGAGGTTTTCATAGTAGCCATTCTTATGGCAATCCTTCATCTGTTTTAACTTTTTTTAACTTTAAAACTGGTTAATTGAATTTTGTCCCTCCCAAGCAGTTTGGCTAAGAACATTAGTGACTCTGAGTCTCCTAAGCATGCTGAATAATCATCTTTTGAGAGGTCATTTTAACAAGGCAGTTAAGCCAAAAAACAAAAAACCTTTGGACACAAAACCATCTTGTATTCAAATCTGAAACCACCACTTTGGACATAAAGTATCCCTTCTCTAAACTTCAGTTTCCTCCGTTGTGAAATGGAATTGTGAATACCCATTTCTTAAAGTCATGGGAGAACTACATTGCAAAACTGTAAAAAGCACTTGGTATCTAACAAGCACTAAAAGAACACCAGATGACAAGGAGGAGAAACATTTCATTATTACTAGAATACCAGTAAAAGTAAGTCACAAAAAGACCTCATACATTTATTCAGATCATCTTATTTGATACAATTTATACACATACACCTCAAACCTAGAGGTTGTCACTGTAGCCACAGCTACAGTCACAGCATTTTCTTATCTCTAAATATATAAACATAAATATTCTATAGAGTAGGAAGGCTGTTAGAAATTAAGCAGTGGGGAGGGAAGATGGCGTCATGGTAGGAGGGAGCAGATTCCACTTCCCCCTGCTCATGGGAAAAAAACCTAGCCGATCTATGGAGGAACAGAGCAAACAGCCAACAGTACCACAGCATATATGAAAATAGGAGATCAAAAATTGTAACAGACATTGCAAAACCAGACAAGAGACAAAAAAAACCCAGAACTGTAAAAAAAACAGAGTTGGACCCAAAGAGGGGGCATCCCAACAGCTGAGACAGTGAGACAAATTTCACTTTGCTATTACAGAGATCCTGCAAGTTACTGCATATTTGTATTATTATTTTATCTTTTATTTGAATAATATTTTTGTATTCTTCTTCTTTCTGTTTAGTCTGCTTTGCTTGGCTGGTTATATTGTATTGTTTGACAGGTTTCCCCTGTTCTCTCATCCACAGTGTATTCCTAATCTACTGTACTTCCCTCCACTTGTGTTCCATTAGCACACTAGTCAAGGTCCTATACTCCCTACTCTTGTTATCTAGACCTCATAGATTCTGTCATATGATTGTTGCTCTAGTATTATTGTAAATAATAGCTGTTCCATACAACTGTAAATACACACAACACCCCTCCCAGATCTTAGCCCACTTCACGGTTTCCTGAACTCTATTACAGTAGTGGTTAACTCTATTTTCTTTCATACTACACTTATTTACTGTCCTTTACTCTCTCTCACCTTACCTCAGAATCTGAACTCTCACAACCTCACTGCTTTTTACATCCAACTCAAAATCCTTCCCTCCCAAACAAGAGTCTTATCTTCTTTCCATCCTTTCTAAAAAGTGGCTAGTTGGGTGGTAGAACATGGTTAACACTATACATACCCAAAGGATCTTCTATCTCTTCGCTACTGGCTGCTACTGTAAATATCATATATTCTATATTTACAGTATTCTCTTGCTGTCTTAAACCTTTTTGTCTTACCCCTCCAACTAATAAAAAAAAAACTGGTGGAAGCTGTGAACACCAGGATACCCGAAGGATACCGCACCACTGAATCTCGCAGGTATTTTACCACAGAACTTCACACCATAAACCCAGGGGGCCAGAACAGATCAATTTAAGAAGCTGAGGCTAACAAGAAGAGTCTTGCAAACAATGGGAAGACAAACAATCCCCAAATGAAAGGAAAGGAGGAAGCTTCAGAAAGAATGCTAAATGAAATAGAGGCAACTCAACTATCAGATATTGAGCTTAAAGCAATGGTTATCAGGAAGCTCAATAAGCTCACAATGACCTACCAGAAACTACAGGAAAGCTACAATGAATGCACTGCAAACCATATCAACATGAAAAAGGAAATAGAAACTATCAACAAGGGCCAAGAGGAAATGAAGAATACAATTTCCGAACTGAAGAACACAGTAGAAGGAATGAAAAGCAGAATCGATGAAGCAGAAGATTGGATCAGCGAGTTGGAGGACAAAGTAGACAAAAACACCTAGAAAGAGCAAGAAAAGGGAAAGAGGATCAGGAACAATGAAGAGGGATTAAGAGAACTGCAAGATAATATGAAATGTAATAATATATACATAATAGGGACACCAGAAGGAGAAGAAGAAGAACAAGGGATAGAAAACCTATCTGAAAAAGTAATGATGAAAAACTTCCCTAATTTGATGAGAGAAAAAGTCATACAAATACAGGAAACGCAGAGTTCCAATCAAGAGGAACCCAAAGAGGCCCACTTCAAGACACATCATAATTAAAATGGCAAAATTCCAAGACAAAGAAAGAAGCTCAAAGGCAGCAAGGAGAAAAAGGAAGTAACATACAAGGGAGCCCCGATAAGGTTAGCAGCTGACTTCTCAATGGCAATGCTCCAAGCCAGAAGAGAATGGCAAGAAATATTCCAAGTAATGAGAACCAAAGGCCGGCAACCAAGACAACTTTACCCAGCAAGGCTTTCAATCAAGATAGAAGGCCAAATAAGGAGCTTCCCAGACAAAAGAAGTCTAAAAGAATACACCTTCACCAAACCAGTTCTGCAAGACATGCTAAAGGGACTGCTTTAAGGAAAGGAAGGTAAAGAGAGAAAGAGAGAGAGGAACACAGGCACAAAAATGGCAATGAATAAGTACTTATCAATAATAACCTTAAATGTAAATGGATTAAATGCTCCAATCAAAAGACACAGAATAGCTGAATGGATAAGAAAGCATGAGCCGCACATATGCTGCCTACAAGAGACCCACCTCAGGACAAAAGACCTACACAGACTCAAAGTGAAGGGCTGGAAATAAATTTTCCAAGCAAATGGACAGGGAAAAAAAGCTGAGGTAGCAATACTCATATCAGACAAAATAGACTTCAAAAGAAGAGCCATAAAGAGAGACCCAGAAGGTCACTTCACAATACTCAAGGGAAGAATCCACCAAGAAGACATAAACGTTGTAAATATATATGCACCCAAGACAGGAGCACCCAAATACATCAAGAAAATCTTAGAGGACTTCAAGAAAAATATTGACAGCAACACAATTATAGCAGGGGATTTTAACACCCCACTGTCAAAAATGGACAGATCTTCCAAACAAAATATCAAGAAAGACATTGTGGTATTGAATAATACCGTAGATGAAATAGACTTAACTGATATATATAGAGCCCTTCATCCCAAAGAAAGTAAATACACATTCTTTTCAAATGAACATGGAACATTTTCAAAGGTAGATCACATGATAGGACACAAAACAAGCCTCCACAAATTCAAGAAAATTGAAATCATACAAAGCATTTTCTCCGACCACAAGGGACTGAAACTAGAAACCAGCCCCAAGGGGAAAAAACCCAAAACACTCAAAATCATGGATATTGAATAGCATGCTATTAAACAATGAATAGGTCAAGAATGAAATTAGGGAGGAAATCAAAAAGTTTCTGGAAACAAATGAAAATGGACTCACAACAATCCAAAACTTATGGAACACAGTGAAGGCAGACCTCAGAGGGAAGTTCATAGTGATACAGGCGTACCTAAAAAATATAGAAACATCTCAAACATACAACCTAACCCTACACCTACAAGAAATCAAGGAACAACAACAAAGACAGCCCAGAGCAAGTAGAAGGAAGGAAATAACCAAGATCAGAGCAGAATGAAATGACATAGAGACTAAAAGCACAATTCTAAAGATCAATTAATCCAGGAGTTGGTTCTTTGAAAAGATAAACAAATTCGACAAGCCTTTAAGCAGGCTCATCAAAAAAAAAAAAAAAAAAAAAAAAAAAAAAAAAAAAAAAAAAAAAAAAAAAAAAAAAAAAAAAAAAAAAAAAAAAAAAAAAAAAAAAAAAAAAAAAAAAAAAAAAAAAAAAAAAAAAAAAAAAAAAAAAAAAAAAAAAAAAAAAAAAAAAAAAAAAAAAAAAAAAAAAAAAAAAA
>PVKU01016128.1:0-15736 GCA_004027475.1 Anoura caudifer | reverse complement strand
ATACAACCAGAAACACTGAAATAATGAACAAACTGACAGTAACCAGAGGGGAGGGGGGAGTGAATTAATGGGGGAAAATAGAGGAAGATTCATCAATGAACATGTATAAAGGACACTTGGACAAAGCCAAAGGGGGTAGGTTCAAAGGTGGGAGGTGGGGCTGGGTGGGGCTGAGGACCATGGTGGGGTGAAAATGAAGACAACTGTACTTAAACAACAATAATAAAAAAATCTAAAAACAATTTTTTCTGTACAACCTTCCAGTCCAAGGCTTTTGTCTGTGTCAATAGTTTTCTATTTTTAAAACTGCTTCAATGTTGATAGTTATTATTGTTCTCTTGAGGTTTTTGCTTCTTCCTTATCCAGTTTTGGAATATTGTATGTTTCTAGAAATGTATCTGTCTTTCCCAGGTTGTCAATTATCTGGCATATAGTTGTTCATAGTAATTTCTTGCAATTTGTATTTCTGTTGTACCAGTTGTTACTTCTCCTCTTTCAATTCTGATTTTCTTTATTTGGATCCTCACTTTTTCTTTTCTTGATGAGTGTGGTTAATGGTGTCAATTTTGTTTACCTGTTCAAAAAACCATCTCCTGAATTCCCTGATCCTTTGCATTGTTATTTTAGTTTCTATACCATTTAATTCTTCCTTGATCTGGATTACTTTCTTTCTTCTTCTTTTCCTAGTCTTTGTTGTTGTTCCTCTAGTTCTATTAGATGTAGAGTTTGTTCATTTACTTGAGATTTTTCTATCTTCCTTTGGTAGTCCTGTATTGCTACGAATTTCTCTCTCAGGACTGCCTTCACTGTGTCTGTAAGTTTTGCATTGTTGTATTTTCATTTTCACTTGTGTCCAGATAAATTTTTTCATCCTTGATCTCATTATTAACCCATTCATTAATTACTAACATGTTATTAAGCCTCCATGTATTTGAATGTTTTTGAGATTATTCCTTGAGGATGGTTTTAGTTTCAAGCCATTGTGATCTGAGAAGAGGTTTATGATTTTAATTTTATTGAATTTGTTAAAGATTGTTTTGTATTATACCATTTGGTCTATCTTAGGAAATGATCCATGTGCATTTGAAAAGAATGTGCATTTTACATCTTTGAGATAAAATATGCTGTAAATATCTAAGTGTATTTGATCTAGAGTGTCATTCAAATAGGCAAATTTTTGTTGATTTTTTGTTTGTTTGGAGGGTCTTTCCATCGTTGGCGAGGAGCTGTGTTAAAATACGTTGCAATGACTATATTGCTTCAATCTCTTTCTTAAAGTCCTAAAAGATTTTCTGTACACATTTAAGTACTCCTGCATATATATTTACAATAGTTATATACTCTTATTGGACTACTTCCTCAAGTATTACGAAATGACCTTCTTTGTCTCTTGTTATGGTCTTTGTTTTGATGTCTATTTGTCTGGTATAAGTATGGCTACCTCAGCTTTTTTTTTACAATGTTTATTTCCATTTAATGTATTTAATCTCTTCACTTTTGGCCTTTGTAGATATTTTGTCCTGCAGTGGATCTCTTGTAGACAACATATATGTGGGTCATATTTTCTTATCCATTCAGCTATCCTATGTCTGTTGTTGCAGCATTTAATCCATTTACATTTAAGTTTATTATTAATAGGTGCTTATTCATTACCATTTTTTCTTTTTTTTACCTGTGTTTCTCTCTCTCCTATTTCTTCTTCTTAAAGTTGCCCTGTTAGTCTTTCTTGTAATGCTGGCTTAGTGGAGATTTACTCTTTTACCCTTCTTTTGTCTGGGAAGCCCTTTGTTTTGCCTTCTATTTTGAATAAGAGCCTTGTTGGATAGAGGAGTTTTGGTTGCAGATTCTTGCTTCTTATTACTTGGAATATTTTGTGCAAATACTTTCTGGCTTGTACTGTTTCTGTTGAGAAATCAACTTATAGCCTTATCAGAGTTACCTTGTATGTTACTATCTGTTTCTCCTTTAAGATTCCTCTTTGTCTCTAAATTTTGGCATTTTGATTATAATGTGGAGTGAACCTCTTTGGATTCATCTTCATTGGGGTCCTCATGCTTCCTGGACTTGCATGAATTTTTCCCTTACCAAATTAGGGAAGTTTTCTATCTTTTTTTTTTTTCAAACAAGTTTTCTATCCCTTGCACCTTTTCTTCTCCTTCTGCTATCCCTACTATGCTGATACTGTTACATTTTATGTTGTCCCCAAACTCCCATAAACTACCCTCATTCTTTCCACTTTGTTTTTTTACTTTGTTGTTTTGAATGTGTGTTTTTTCCTGCATTGTCTTCCAACTTGCTGATTCAATACTCTGATTGTATAGACTATTTTTAATCCCTTCTAGTGTGTTCTTCATTCCATGTATCACATTGTTTATTTCCAACTTGTTCTTATTAATAGTTTTTCTGTCCTTGTTCATGAAGATTTATTTCCCACTAAGTTCCTTATAGTTCTCATTAAGTTCCTTGAGCATCCCTATGACCATTACTTTGAACTCTGTCTTATAAATTCCTTGCCTCAATTCATTTAGAATTTTTTCTAGAGATTACCCCTTTTCTTTCACTTTGGGGTTGTTTCTTTTCTGCCCCCTATTTCAGTTGTCTCTTCTTGTTAGTGTCTATGTATTAGACTGGTTTACTTCGATTCACTTTCTTGTGGAGTGACCTTATGTATTATTATCCTTATGGGGCCCTGTGGTGCAGACTCCTAGATCTCCTGATATGGATGCTGTAGGAATTACCTCTGCTTCTTCCATGTGGACTCTCCTTTTATATTTGGGCCATGATTATCATTGGCTCATTCATTGTTGAGATCTCTCCTCTGGCTGGATGACTAAGAGACTCAACCCCTACCACATGTTGTACACTGTTATATAGTTACTGGCAGAACAAAGAAAAATAACAGAAATAAAACTACAAAACAAGCAACCCCCAACCACTATAACAATATCAATGACAAGAGAGAAAGATATAATAAAAGTATAACAAGAAATGGAATAGAGAAAGGGGAAAAGGAAAAAGAATATGAGAAGACCAAAAGAAAAAAAAACTGATTATGAGAGGAGAAAGGGGAAAGAACTAATATTCATAATTAATTGAAAGAGGAAAATAGGTAAAAATAGCACAGAAAAAATAACAAAAATTATAAAAGGAGAGAAGGAACAATTGAATGACCAGATAAGTATAATATAGAAGATATGAAAGAAAAATTAGAGCACCTAAAATAAAAACAAAAAATAGATAAAATTAATTAAAGGGATATGAAAAAGAAGATATAGCAAAAATAACAAAACAGAACCAAGTGGATTTGTCTCAGCAGAATTTATATCTTATATTCTGGTTTCTGCTTTTGGATAGCACTCCAATGTCTGAGTCTGGTGTAAGTCAATGTCAGGTGCTGTCCACATGTGGCCCTCAGCCACCTTTTACAAAGCTTCAAGTGATCCACAGTTTGTGGCTGATTCTTCCAGGTTTGGCTGCTCCCAGGGTGACCCAAGCTGCTCTGCAAAGCTGGTTTTTATTATCACTGTGCCCCCAGGTGTGGGAGCAAATGTCTTATATCATCACAGGATCTTTTTCTGCCTATCTCTACCTGATGGTTTCCTGTCAATTTTAAATAGTCATGGACATGAATATTTCTGAGAGGGCTTTTGGTAGAAATAGAGCGCTGTGATTCCTGGATCTTCTGTGACAGGTGCCTTTCAGACTTCAGGGAAGATGGTGGGTGTATTCCCCCTCCTCTGAGCCACTAGTCTGAGCCTGTGCAGAATTATTTTCCTGTACTCAGTGGGGTATGGGTCTTGGTAGGCTTCCAGAGCTCAGATTTTGGGTCTTTTGGATGCCAGGTTGGTGTTTCTGTGGATCTTCCATGATGGGAAAGCACCAGCCTGTTTCTCAGGATAAGGTATGGATTGGTTGCACCCTACCATCAGTCTCTGATGATCCCTGAGTCTGAGTCTGTCTCCTAGGCAAGTGTTAAGATGCAGAATGGGAGAAGAGAAAGAAAAATAAACAAACAAAACAGAACACTAAGACAGAGAAAAATAAAAAATGTTGCTGGGTGGCACAAACATGATTTCAGAGTGTGGGAAGGAGAATTCCAAAGGGTGGGGAGAGTGGTATCCCACAGGGTAACCTAATTGATTTGCCCCTTGGAGGGGCTAGCTCTTCTCAGTAAAGATGGCTACTGTGGAGCTCAGGTATATCCAGTCCTCAAAAATCCCACAGCGGCTTCCCCAAGTCTCTCCGCAGTGCCTCCCATTCCAGACTCTACACATGTGACTCCAGTCTATACTGCACTCCCTTTGCTGGGGCTCAAGGTGAGTAACTACAAACACAAAACCTGTGCTTTGCCCTTTAAGAAAAAAAAAATATGGTGCATTTTTCTCCAGCAATTTTCTTTTCTCCCCAGTGCAAAGAGTCCCATGGTGCAGACTCCTTGATCTCCTGATCTGGGTTCTCTAGGAATGTCCTTTGTGTGAGTTATGTGGACTCTCTGATTGTTCTTGAGTCCTGATTTTTATTGGCTGGTTCCATGTTGGGAACTTTTCTCTGCTGACTGAGGGGCTTAACTCCTACCATGTCTGCCTCTGCCTTGAGAGGGCTTCTAGGTATGAGGGGTCTCCAGTCAGGGCACATACTGGAGCCAACCTATTGAAGTCTCTCTCTCACTCTTACATGTCTCTCTCCCCCAAGTCATAGAATATATTCTGTATACATCATTTTCTTTCAAGTCTAATGTCATCCTGAGGTAGGGAGAGGAAGGAAGGGTAGAGTCCAGCAGGAAAACTATAACATAGGACATGGCAGGGTGTTCACACTGCTCCTTGTAGTGAGTGTTAAACTCAGTCTCCCACTGCAGCCTCCGCAGCCAGTGCTGCCCAGGCCACCTCTTTCCACCCCTGGCACTCCTGGCTCCTCAGCCTATCTTTAGGCTCCTCAAACTCTCTAGTTCATGATTCCTGTTACACATGGGGACAGGGAGTGATAGCCCCTACCTGGAAAATACCACAATTCCTGGACTCTGACTCCCAGTGGCAATGGGATGCATGGCTTGGTCAGGTACAGAGGGCACAGAGGCAAGGCTGGGCACTGAGACAAGCTGCTAGAGTGGCTTCTTTCTGAGGCAGATTTTGTAAATTTCACAAAAATGGCTCCTGCTGCTCCAAACCTGTGCAGTCAGAAGTACTGGATTTGGTGGTAGTGGTAGCAGCAGCTCCACCAGGAGAGCCTGGGCCAACTGTCCCCAAGTACCCTCACAGGCACAGGCACACTCACTCATGCACATGCTCACTTATACACACTCAACTAGATTCCCAAATTCATTGCTCTGTAGTTTAGCTGCAAGACTGGTCTGGGGCTGGGAGCAAGTAGATGGAGTTCCAGCTACTCTGCAGCCATCTTAGAACTTCCTCCTGCCTGTTTTTGAGTGGTTTTATGCCCTTTTTTGTGGCATTGAGCATCTTTGTAACCTTTAATTTTAACTGTGTTTCTGATATATTGTTTGCCTTTATTTTATTTAGTTCTTTTTTCTGGAGACTTCTCCTGTTCTTTTATTTGGGGCATCTTTCTTTGTTTACCCATTTTGTCTGGTTTTTGTGTCTGTTTCTATGTATTAAATATAATGCTATGACTCTCAGGCTTGGTGGGGTGGCCTTCTGTTTTAGGTTTTCTATGGGACTCAGTGCTGCAGTCTTCTTGATCACCTGATTTGGGTATCTAGGAAAGACCCTTGTGTGTTATATGGGCCTTACTGTTCTAATTGGTTGTTGATTGCTGTTGTCCTGTTTGCAGGATTCCTCAACCTTCAGGCAAGTTGATAATGAGGCTCAACCTTGACCATTATGCAAATTGTTGTATAGGCACTGACCAAACAATACAAGAGAAAACAAAACCAAAAACAACTCAACTAGAAAGAAAAAAACATCAAGAAAAGAACAACTACAACAAAAGAAATCAGAAAAGTAAAAGAGACAAAATACCACAAGATAATAGTAAAATTAAAAATAATAATTTTAAAAATAATAAAAGACAAGAAACAAAAAGACTTAGAGAAGGAAAGAACCAGAAAAAAAAATGATAATAAAGAAAATAAGGAAGAGAAAAGAAACTTAAAATTATAATAAAATAATAAAATAAAAATACATAGAAGACAAAAGTAAAATGAAGTAAAAGAAAGAATAGAATATGATAAACAGGAAAAAATAAAAACTGAAAATAGAAAAAATAGTGAGTATAGGAAAGAGAGAATAAAAGATATGAAAGCAAAAATGAAGAAAAGAATGAAAATGAAGTCAAAAAGAAAAAATTAAAAAGAAAACAGTGTGGTTTGCTTCAGCAGCTTTTTGTACCTGGTGCCATCAGTCTCTGGATACACTGAATGTGGATCTCCTTAAATCCTATTCTGATTCTGAAGCAGGTCATTTGTTTTGCAGGTCTAGTGTCTCCCAAGAGGTTTTCTAATGCAAGCCAATACCAGGTGTTTTCTCAACACAAACCTCTGGAAAAGTGTCAAAATAGACATTTTAGAAGACCAGTGGGTTGATCCTCCAGAGCCCAAAGGTTGGTTCTGCCTCAGGTCTCACCTTTTGAATGTCTCTGCACTGAGTTTCTATCTCTTCCCTTCACAAATATGCACAGTTTTGGGAGAGGAGGTACCAAAACCTGGCAAGGGTGATTCAAACAGACTCAGGAATATTGCTTTCACTCTGTAGGAGATGGAGGCAGCATTTGCCTTCTCTCCTGTCACTGCATTTGGAAGTGTTGATGCTGAGAAGCTTCTCCCCTTGTCTCCATATTGCAGCCACAGAGTCCAGCCCCCTCCTATATAATTCCCAGATAGAATCCTGCCTGGGAGGTGCATTGGGCAAAAACCCAGCTTTGCATGTCTCCCTGGCACCTCTGTTCCACCAATCCAAGCAGGAGGAGATTGAAAAATAGAAAACATTCTCTTTTTGAGGTCAGTGACAACAGAGCGAGACCAAAACTCCCATTTGCACCCAGTCCCAGAATGAACTAAATGCCTTATTCCCCAATGCTGTCTAACCAAGCAGAGCAAGGCCAAAGGTCTAGCCCAGTGCCTCTGTATTCCTTTGCTTTGGGGCAGACCCACCCTCTGTACCCACTGTAAGTGAGTCACTGCCCATGCACTTACAGATGTTGGAGAGAGCAGTCCTCTTCCTCAAGCATCACCACTGAGACTCTGACCAACTCTTTGCCCAAAGTCTTTCCAGAGAACAGAGGGCCATTCAAATTCACTGCTGGATGTGCAAAGCTAACCTTTCCACCAGTCCAAACAGCCACATGGCCTCTCCAGAAGTCCTGATCACACAAATTTCCTAATTTAGGGTGAACCAAAACAGTCATATACTAACCTGAGAAGCTCAGGGGAGGCCTGCATGGCAGCTTTACAATTCGGAGACCTAAAGTAACCAAAAAGGATGGTCTGAAATTAAAACAACTCAAAATATTTTATGGCAGGTAGTCATGTCCCAGGATAGAATCTTCCTTGACAAATGTCAATCTTTACCTTATTTAACCCTATCCATTGGGTTGGCCAAAAAGTTCATTTACTTCTTTCCATAAAATAAAAGACACAATTTTTATGTTCACCAATAGTTTTATTGATTTGGATATTTTGAGTATATTAGCTATCTCCCACATGGTATAATGTTGACTGTTCTCAATTAATGTCTAGATTTGATTGCTATCAACTTCAACCATTCTACCCAACCATGGAGCATTTTCCAGTGAGAAATCTCCTGCATGAAACCTCACAAACCATTTTTGACATTTTCAATCAATCACAGCACCTTCTTCATGCACTGCACAAATCTTTTGTGTGTGTGTGTTTAACCTTTCCTGAAATAATAAGCTGTAATATGCTAAAAATGTTGCTTATTTCTTCCATCTTCAATATTTAAATGGCTACACAAAAATTTACCAATTTTTAGTTTTCCTAAATCCATGCTGATAAAACAGAATCTAACAAAATTATTTTGAATGAAGTTAAAGACAACTAAGCACTACTAGAGCCATCTTATGGGAAAAAAACAAATGAACTGTTTTTTTTCATCTTTGGTAACATGTTTTGGGAATGTCAATGTAACTTTCCTTTCTCCAAAACTCTAGGGAAAAACCACCAGACCAGAGCACAGATCACAAATCCCCTCATTGTTATTGTTATTGTGTTAACTGTTTACTATTAATTATTCTGTACCCACCAATGTAATAAAAATGCGCCTATCATTTTACCTTTGTATCCAATCCCAGAAATTTCCCAGCTTTGCTTTCTTCTTTCTTCTCAATTTATCACCAATGAATTTTATGTATCCCACTTACATCTTTTCTTTTTATTGTAATGTATAAAATAAGGTGCAAAACTGCAAATTTCCTAAGTGTTTTCTCAATCCATTGAGGTTTTGCTTCTAGCTATTGTCAATTTGGTTCAAAGAAACTCATTTAAAAATTCTCATAGGTTTGGAATTTCTTATGTTGATGCTAGTGTTGTAATAAGGGGTTCACTCCTGCCCTGGGGTGGTGCCCTTTGAGTCTCCCAGGTGGATCAAATTCCCACTGTTTTCCATCATGCAGTGCTATACAGGATCCCCTTCTGGTCTTATTGCTCTGGACTGGGGACCTCTACATGGGGTCCAGACCCCACATACCCAGGATGAGGGAGTTTCCCTGCCACAATATCCCCAGTTTCCCCGTCACCTCACTTGTACAATGGGCCTCACCCTGTCCTTGTCTCTTTCTATTTTTCTCCATGCTCCTATTTATACATTTCCAGATAAGCTCCCATTCACCTGGTGTTTCCAGACAAGTCTTGTTTAGCTACAAGTCTAGATCAGGTATATGAGAAAGCATATGGAGCTTCCAGCTACTCTGCAGTCATTTTGAAACCTCACTGGGAAATTTACATCTGGACTTCTTCCCGAAAGGCAACAGCTGAGGACAGGCCTTCATGGCAGAGGATGACCTGGGCTATGGGGAATACTCACGGTGGAAACAGCAAAGATGAGGATGTCCTACCTTCCCACCTTCCTGAGTTCTGCTGCCTTGTTGATTTTTTTGTCCCAAATTGAGTGTTAAAATCTCTCATTATGATTATGTTACTGTCAGTTTCTCACATAATATCCACCAAATTTTTCTTTATATATTTAGATTCTCTTATTTTGGGTGCATATATATTTACAAGGATTAGAACCTCTGGTTGGATCAATCTATTTAGTATTAGATAGTGACTTTCTTTGTCTCTTGTTATGGCCTTTGTTTTGAAGTCTATTTGTCTAATATAAGTATTGTTTCTCTATTTTTTTTTAATTGCATGGAATTTTTTTTCATTCCTTTAATTTCAGTCTGTGAGTATCTTTTGTTCTTATTAGGTCTCTTATAGACAGCATGTATGTGTGTCATGTTTTTATACTTATTTAGCTACTTGATGTCTTTTGATTGGAACAGTTAATGCATTTATATATAAAGTAATTATAGATAGGTACTTATTTATTTCCATTTTATTCTTTATACCTATGTTCTTCTCTGTCAATATCTTTATTTACTTTTTCTTCTTAAAGCATGCCATTGAACATTTCTTGCAATACTGGTTTGGTGGTAATGAACCACTTTGGATTTTTTGTTTTAAGAACCTGTTTATTTCACCAAAAATTTTATATTTTTATTTTTTTGTTTTTCTCTCCTTTTTATTTCTTTTCTTCTAGATCCCTCCACCTCACAACAAGACACATAGCTGTCAGCCTGCTCTCTTATTATGCATCAGTCACTATTTTGCTTGCAGTTCAGTTTATTAGATTCCACATGTGACTAAAATTGTATGGTACTTGTGCACATTATGTGAGCCTTCATTTTGTAATTGAGTCTTGATTTTTATTGACCCATTTTTGTGTAATCCTCAGGCTGGTTGTGAAGCTCAACACAAAGTGCTGATCACACAAAGCAGGGTTTGGTGCCTGCTGAGATCTGCTTTTGTTGATATGCTGCTTTTGGTCTCACTGTGTTGTCTGAAGCTTATTGATTCTTGTCAGGTTGTTTTCTGAAGCTGGACCTTTGGTGTGTTAGTTTTTGTTTTTGTTTTTGTTTTTGTCTTTGTTTTTTTCCAGAGGGAATCTAGTTCAGTTTATGTCATGTGCTGTTTGTGATTGGCCCTGGACAACATGTCTGGAGTTATTAGTCATCCACAGCTTGGGCTCCCTCTGCTGAGTTTTGTTGCACTTAGAAAGGACCAAGATGCACACCAATGCCAGTTTTTACCAGCACCATGCCAAGGGCTGTTCAGCAAAAAGTCTCAAAGCCCTCAGAAATTAGTTTTGGCCTTCAGGCAGACTCAATCTTAGTCACTGAAAGATTCCCCAGTTGTATCCCTCAGCAGGGCTTAAGCTCCACAGGGGGTAGGTGAGAGGGATTCCTAAAGGAGGGGTCCTTGCTTTCCCCCAGACTGATGCTGTATGAATGGGAGTGTTCTGCCTGAGAAAGATGGCTTCTGCAATAAGGGGGATTCAGCACAAGGATGAATCTGGTGACTGAACTTTCAGCTCTCTCCCCAGAGCCACCAACACCAGACTCTCCTCATGAAGCTGTAGTATGCTCTTCCCTCCCTCAAATGGATCCAAAGTAAGTGGCTGCAAACAAACAAAAAAAAAATGTGAATTGGCCCTATAAGAGTATGGCTGTGTCCCTGGCCATTTCTCCCTGGCAGACCAAATTGCATTTCTTTTCACAATCAGGTGTTATGTGGGTACCTTCCCTGGTTTGGTGTTCTATGCTGGAAAGCCCAGCTAGGGTTTAGACTCCACACTGCTGTGAGAAACCCCTCACAGCTGAAATATCCCCCCAGAACTTCAGCTGCCTGTAGGAGCCCAGCCAACCTTCTTACACTTCTGCACTTCAAACCAATCTTGATGTGGCTCCTTCTGTCAGTCCTCGTTTTTAAGGCTTCTCTCCAGCTAATCTTCAATTAATTAATCAGTATGATTTTTCTATCATTTACTTTGGTCCCAAGAGGAGGTTACTGTCATCTTGGATCCCTCCTCACTTTTTGTTTTAAATGATAGCAAGTTTGGGTAGAGTAGTCTTGGTTGTAGATCCTCACCTTATTATTTTAATTATTTAATGCCAATTTCTTCTGGTCTGAAATATTTATGTTGAGAAATAATAGCCAGCATCTAACATTGACCTGCCCCAGAGTGTTTCCCAAAGGACCAAAAACAACACAATTGATGGCAGGCTTTAGACCACACTAGAGCATGGCAAGTAACTACACAAATGGCACACCCATATGGTGTGCAGGTACTAGACCCCTCTGGAGTCACTCTACTTTGTGAGTATCAGCCCTCAAGCAGCAGCACACTGTGGTTGGAGTCAATCCTCATAACCTTCATGCCTGAGGATCAAATTCACTGACAGGCCAAAAGCAATCAAGACTTAACTAAACAAGAATAACATTCACACACTGTGCCCCACAAGACACTTACTGTGTAAGACCAAAATATATAGCCAATCTACTTAATTCACAACAATAAATATAAAGAGGAAGCCAACATGGAATGACAAAAAAACATGCCCAAAATGAAAGGACAACAGAAATGCCCAGAAAAATAACTAAATAAATGGAGGCAAACAAGCTGCCAGATGCAGTGTTCAAACTTAGTTATAAAGATGCTTAGGGAATAATTAATTAACCCAGTGAGAACTTAAGCAAGAAGACAGTAAGCATTTTTTAAAAAAAGATAAAAACCATAAAAAAGAACAAGTCAAAAATAAAGAATAAGATATATGAAATGATGAAAAATACACTAAAAGGAATCAGCAGCAGGTTAGATGAAGCAGAGGACTGAATAAGCAATTTAGAAGTCAAGGTAGCAGGAAACATTCAATAAAAACAGCAACATTTTTTAATGTAAAATTCTGAGGGACCACTGTAACATTAACTGTAAAAATATCTGTATTATAGGCATACCAGAAAGAGAAGAGAAAAAGCAAAGGATTCAGAACCCATTTGATGAATTAATAGTTAAAAACTTTCTTAACTTGATGTACAGAAAGAGACACACCAGTCCAGGAAGCACAGAGAGTCACAGTCAAGATGAACCCAACAAGGTGCACACCAAGAGACACTATGCTTAAAATGGCAAAGGTTAAGATAAAGAGTGAATCTTACAAGCAACAAAAGAAAAACAGATAGTTACCTACAAGGAAGCTCACATAAGACCATTGGCTAATTTCTCAAACTTTTCAGGCCAGCAAAGCTTGGCATTATATATTCAAAGTGATGAAAAGAAAGGACCCACAAATAAGACTACTTTACACAGTAAGAGTATTATTTGAAATTCAAGGTGAAATAAAGAGCTTCCCAGATAAGAAAAAGCTAAAGGAGTTCATTACCACCAAACCAGCATTCAAAGATATTAAAGAGTCTTCCATGAGGAGAAAAAAAGAGAAACATAATTATAACAAATAAAATGAAAAAATACGTACCTATAAACAATCACTTTAAATGTAAGTGGCTTAAATGTTTCAATTAAAAGACATAGGTTGTGCATGTGTATAAAAATCAATACCCATATATATGAAATTCACAAGATAAATTCCTCAGAATGAAAGATACATACAGGCTAAAAGTATAAAAATAAAAAATATATTTTTGCAAATAGAAATGAAAAGTTGAAGTAGTAATACTAATATGAGTGAAGTACACAGTGGCTAACGTAAGTTAAATCATTGCTCTGTGCACAAACACTAATTGAAAATTGATAAGGTTTAATGTTAGCTGCATATGTGGTGTAAGGAAAGAAGCTAAGTTTTTTTTTTTTAATTTTTAAAGACCTCATTTATTTTAAAGAAATATAAAGATATGAGTGTAATTGAATTTAAGTCAAAAAAGTCCTTCAGGATAAAACATACCCTTGTTTTTCTTTACTTCATTTATGAGATTTCAGCATTATATTTGCATCTCATCTTTTCAGAGTTATTGCGACAAACATCCACCCGACTACCCTTTACTATGAATGAAGATAAAGAGTGAGATTGAAGCTAGATGTAGAACATCTTTTTTTGCCAAAGGCTTTATGTACAATGTTTTAACTTCATTCTTCACCCTGGATTCATCTTCAAAAATGCACCCTTCAAACCTGGGTAAGAATTAAGTCTCTCACCTTAACTGTTGTTTAACTTTAAATTTGAATATAGTCTAACTCCTGAAAGGTATGTAGCATAATTTTTGATACATGAATTATTGTTGAATGAATGAATGAGTCTTATAAAATATGGCTGTCTCAGTCTATACCTGAGTCATTGTTGGAAAAAAAGGCTATAATAAGAGACAAAAAAGATGCTATATAATAATAAAGGCCTAAATTCAACAAGATAATATAACCTTTGTAAACATTTAGGCATTCAACTCAAGATTGCCTAAATATATAAAGCAATCTTCATGGACATAAAAAAGTTATTTACAATAATTCTGCCAGTGTAGAGAGTTGTAACACCCCACTCACAGTAATGGATAGATCTTTCAGAAAATCAACAAATAAAAGGAGGCCTTAAATGATACATACATACCAGATGAGTTTAATTGATATTTTTAGAATATTCCTTCCCAAAGCAACAGCATATACATTTTTTCAAGCGCACATGGAACATTCTCTACACATTAAGACATCAAATGAGTCTAAATCAATTTAGGAAGATTGAAATGATATCAATCAATTTTTTTAACACAATGATATAAAACTAGAAATTGATTAGAAAAAATAACTGAAAACACACCAACATTTGAAAGCTAAATTACATGTTAATAAACATTGAATGGGTTCACAATGAAATCAAGAAAAATCATGTTGCCTTAAGAAAAATGAGGTTGTGGCCAAAAGGGAGGGGTAGGTAGAAACCTTTCACTTCCTTGCACAACCAAAAGGAGAGTAACATCCAATCTAAAAACAATAAACAACCAGAAGTGCCAGAAAATCAAACTACATGGAACTCAGACAACCAAGTAGTTAAAGAAACACTCACCAGACTGGTGCACCAAGACAAAGATATGGCCCAAATGAAAGAACACATCAAAACTCCAGAAAAAGAGCTAAGCAATGAGGAGATAGCCATCCTATCTAAGGCAGAGTTCAAAACACTGGTAATCAGGATGCTCACAGAACTGACTGAGCTCAGTTGCAAAATAATGGAAGAAATGAAGGCTACCCAAAGTGAAATAAAGCCAAATATACAAGGAACCAACAGTGAAGGGAAGGAAACTGGGACTTAAATCAATGACCTGGAACAAAAGGAAAAAGCAAATATCCAACTGGAACAGAGTGAAGAAACAAGAATTTAAGAAAAAAAATTAAGGAGAGTCTTAGGAGCCTCTGGGACAATGTTAAATGTACCAATATCTGAAATTTAGGGGTGCCAGAAGGAGAAGAAAAGCAGCAAGTAGTTGAAAACTTATTTGAACAAATAATGAAGGAAAACTTCCCCAATCTGACAAAGGAAATAGACTTCCAGGAAGTCCAGGAAGCCCAGAGAGTTCCAAAGAAATTGGACCCAAAGAGGAACACACCAAGGGACATCATCATTAAGTTACTCAACATTAAAATAAATAGAGAATCTTAAAAGCAGCAAGAGAAAAGGAGACAGTTACCTACAAAGGAGCTCCCATAACACTATCAGCTGATTTCTCAAAACAAACCTTGCAAGCAAGAAGGGGCTGGAAAGAAGTATTCCAAGTCATGAAAGGCAAGGATCTACATCCAAGATTACTCTATCCAGCAAATCTATCATTTAGAATGGAAGGTCATATCAAGTGCTTCCCAGATAAGTCAAGTTAATGGAGTTCATCATCACCAAGCCCTTATTATATGAAATGATAAAGGGACTTACCTAAGAAAAAGAAGATCAAAGCTATGAACAGTAAAAATGACAACAAACTCACAACTACCAACAACTGAGCCTAAAAACAAATACAAAAACAAACTAAGCAAACAAGCAGAACAGAATCACAGAAATGCAGATCACATGGAGGGTTTTCAGTAGGTAGGGGGAGGAGGGAGAATGGGGGAAAGGTACATGAAACAAGAAGTATAAATGGTCGGTACAAAATAGACAGGGGGAGATTAAGGACAGTAGAAAATAGAATATGAACTAGAATAAGAATAGTAAAAAATAGAGAAGCCAAAGAACTTATATGTATGACTCAGGGACATGAACTGAGGGTGGAATCTGGGTTGGAGGGGGGTTACTGTAGAGGAAAATACAGGGGGAAAATGAAACAACTTTGATAGCATAATCAATAAAATATAATTGAAAATGAAAAAATCTATTCCACTTATTGGGGAGGGGATAATCATTATTTTTTAAATTATATTTGTGATTTTTTAATTTTTTAAATTATATTTTATTGTTTATGCTGTTATGGTTGTCCCAATTATTTCCTCTTTGCCTCCCTCCACCCAAACCCTCCCCACACCCTCAGGCAATCCCCACACTGTTGTCTATGTCCATGGGTCATGCATTTTTGTTCTAGGGCTACTCTATTTCCTTTTTTTAATTATATTTTATTGATTATGCTATTACAGTTGTCTCATTTTCCCCCCTTCATTACCCTCCACCCTGCACACCCCCTCCCACCCACATTCCCCCCTTTAGTTCATGCCCATGTGTCATAAGTTCTTTAGCTTCTACATTTCCCACACTATTCTTGCCCTCCCCCTGTCTATTTTCTACCTACCAT
>PVKU01016127.1:0-15734 GCA_004027475.1 Anoura caudifer | reverse complement strand
AGGGTTCGATCTGTGGCCTCCCCTCATGGAACCTTAGAATTTTGGGCTTTGGGGCTATGGGCAACGACTGATTGAAACCTGGTGGCAAATAACAGCCTTGCTCTTACCAGCTTTGGTACAATGAGAGGGGTCAGTGGTGCTGCAGGGACACCAGCCTCAGGGGCAAGTGATTGGTGAGCTGAACTCTACCTCTGCCTCCAAGGAGTAGCTATTTCCTTCTCATTCTCCCTGCCTCTTGTTACAAGCTGGCTGGCAGAGCTCAAAGACATTTTTAATATAAAACAATAAAGGCTTTAGCTTACATGACCAATTTAGTCTGTCTGTAAGATATACTCAGCTTGTATTGAATTGCTGTACAAAAAAGTATCTGTGTGCATGATGTGTATGTAAGTATGCATGTGTGTGCATATGAGTGCATGTGTGTTAGAGTGCATGTACACATGTGATTGTGTCGTGTGTGCGGGGTATGTTCTGGGTTTATGTGGGTGCATGTGTCCATGAGGGTGTATGTGTGCTTGTGTAGGGTGTGTGGACTATTTTCTGGGTAAGTGTGTGTTGTACGTGTTTGTGTACAAGGTGTGTGCATGTGTGCCTGGTGGGGTATGGAGTATATTCTGCATGTGTGTCTGTGTATAGTTTTTGAAGTCTCTCCCCCTTGTCCTAGTGGGTGTGTGACATTCGGAGTAGAGCCTCCCCTCACCAGAGAGGTGATTGCGGGCAGGTGCAGGTGGGGACAAGTTCAGGAGAAGAAAAAGTGCACAGCCTGGCTGGTCAAGGTGTGGGGGAGGATGGAGAAGCAGGTGCTCTTCCGCAAGGAGCTGGGGCCCCAACCCTGCCTCCCTTGCTTTGTAGCAGCCTCACACTCGCTCCCCAATTGCTTTAGCCCGAAGCAGTTGACATTTACCCCAGCCAGATAATCGAGGAGTAACATTTGCGCTACAGTTTAACACGACCTCTGCCTCTGCAGCTCTTTTTAGATTAGCTTCTAAAAAAAAAAAAAAAAGAAAAGAAAAGAGAGAGAGAGAGAGAGAGAAATGGGGGCTGACACTGTAGTGAAGCAGGAGGTGGGGACCAGAAGCAGGAGCTTATTATTGCAGGGCCCTGGGAGTCGCCAGTCACTGCTCTGCCCTTTCGCGTGGCCAGCCGCTATTACGGGGATGGTATTAAAGCAGGGACGACAAGGCGCTAGGCTGGCAGGTCGGCAAGCAGCAAAGGTTAATGGATTGACTATTACCTGTGTGTGAGGCGAGTGCTGGAGGACTGGGGCACCCCGTCCTTTCTTTACTGGAAACTAAATGAGGGGGTCACTGTGTCTACCCCGGAGGGCCATTCAAAAAGGCACAAGGAAATAGTATCCACCTTTAAGCCCCGCACGACAGAGCCTGAGTAGGACCGGGTTCGGGGGAGAAACCAGGCCCCATTCCCTGACAGGCTCCTTCCTACCACCCCTTCTGAGTGACAGACCAAGGGGTGCTCAGGGACTTCTTGATGTGAAAATTAAAACATGGATCCACAGTCTGAAAAATATTTTGAAAGACAAGCAGGAAGAAGTGGATTTTAAAAAGAGAAGTCAAGCAGCTCAAAGACGCCAGAATCAAGCCCTTACTTTTCTCCACAAGAACTATTTCCCTTAAAAATCCTGTCAGTCGAGTAGCTGAGAACTATACTTCCGCAACAATCTCAGAACATGTTTCCCAGCGTGGCTGGTCCAACACCCGAATGGCACATCCTGAAGTGAGACAGTGTCAGAAAACCCAGGACAGGTGTTGACCCGACTAGAAGGAAACCGACTATACCTGGATGGGCAGGTGATTTCCCAGAAACACCCACATCAAAAACAGCTTCCTGTATTCTCCTGTGGTTGTAGGGTTGACATGCCTACACTGAAGAGGATAATAACTGCATTCTTTACTTGTGTTTATGGAATGGGAGTACAGGCAAGGAGTATATGCCATACTATATTATTTTGGGCCATTTTAAGCAAAATGCCTCTTTTCATTTTGACATTGACTTTGTAGTGCCAATCTTGCAATTTCTTTCCTGTTGTGAGCTTAAATGTGTTGACCTGAAATTTCTAGGGTAGTCGAATGACCACAGGTAAGATTGGCTGACCCTTTTGTCCAGAATAAAGCTATAGTCTTCAGCCAAATAAGTACCCATAGTGGAAATGCCACTCAAGTCAATAAGTCTGCGTGGTTATGGGCAGGTCAGCGTCAGCCAGAGGAAGGTTATTTCACAACATCAAGTGCTCGGAAGGGTGCGATGCCCTTCCTCAATCATTTATACTTTTATTTGTTTCATCTGCATGATCTCTCTCTCCATTTCCACGTATGGAATGGCATGTGAGTGCATCGGGGTAAGGTAACAATAATACTGACACTTCCAGGGCACTTGCTCTGTGCTGCACTTCGGTCTACATGCTCAACACATTTAGAATGCATATCAATATTGCCACTGAGTTAAAATCTCAAGATTTGATGTAATCGCAAGATATAAGATCCTCCTTCATAACGAGGCTGCTAATCTAGGAAAAGAAGGAGAAAACCCATGGGAAGGAGAGACTGGCGTTGGTGCCTTTTAAGAGTTAAATTGATTTTCAGCCAGCCCTTCTTTAAGATATGTCCATTCATTGCAGAGTCACACTTTGGTGAGGACTGAATATTGTGTCATAGCTGAAGCGCTGCAAATTGCAAAGAATATCCTGCTCCTATGCTGATCTGCTGTTGTGAGCGCCTTGTTATGGTTGCTGTGTGCCCTACAGAGGCCGATCTGGCCAATGACTCTGCCACCGTGGCTGTGTGTAACTGAAGGGGACCCCGCCAGTGCTGCCTCCTCTCCCGAAGCACAAAGGAAATTACTGAGGAGGGATCGGGCCCTCCGCGGCTCTCTGCACCTTCCCAATATCTTTGAAAGGATGACCTGCTGACACCGGGGAGGTTTTACTCGTTATTTAATTAAGGGAGAAAGGATCTCGGCGGAGGCCAGGCTTTGAGCTCCCTTTGTAATTTTCGCTGACCAATCTAATGATGTGGGTAATTGCAAGAGTATTTCGAAAAGCACGGACAATGAGTCACAAAATAAATCAAGATCCAGAGAAGTGGGCTTCTGTTCTGAAAGCTACATCAGGGGGAATTAAAAGCAACAGCAGATGAGCTTCAATGCTGAAAACGTAGGAAGAGGTGCTGCCCATTGTGAGGGCACTTGCTTTGCTGGCATTTGCATACATCTGCCACTGGTCGGGTAGCTGGTGGGCACCTGTCTTCAGACGGGTTCGACATATATTTGAATCCATATTGTTGTTCAGCACTGATGACAATAACAAGAATTTTCCTCCCTGCAAAGGTGAATATGGAAATAGTTCGTTTAGTTTGTAGTTCAACAATGCACGAGGCCTGTATCTTTCTGAATACATTTATTTCAAGGTACTTAAAAACTGACTTTTATGAGATTATTTAGGCAGTGATTATTTTTGTTGAGAAATGTGTTCTTTATCCCTCTCATTCATCCTCTGCTAAGATATTTGTGTTTGTCAGAATGCCACCCTTTCTGATAAATGACTGAGGACTGACTGCTACACTTTATTAAAAAGTAATAACAATTTTTGTACGCACCCTTCACATTGTAGGGGGGGGACCATGAATCAAAGGACACTGCCTGTCTGGGCCTGATAAATGCGCCGTTTACCAGCTGAGGAGTTATTTAGGACTGGCTATTAATTTAAATCACATTTATCTTCCCGGATGGGGGAGGTGGCTGTGATCGGACGGGAATGACCAATGGTGCGGCTAAGTGCACATTATTCATTACCAGCGCCGCTACAGGGCCGCGCAATACGTTTAAAAAAAAAAACAAAAAATGGTGCCAATTACCGTGGTTAATCTCGTCAGGGCAATAACAAATTTCTTCCCAACACAAGGCAATCTTTATGCTTGCGCTTTTTCTCCTCCAGACACAGACTTGCTTATAATTCTCCGTCATTAAACTCAATTTTCTCATTCTTCTCTGAGTGCTCATGGGAAATTTTTACTTCTCTATGTTTCACCTTTGTTTGGAGAATGCAACATTTGTATGCATTATCTGAAGGAAAGCATGTTTTTTTTTGAGCCCTTAATGAATATTTGTTGATAACATGGTGAGGTGATGTGTATTGCAAATCAGATTGGCCATATTTTCCTATTAAATGTTTTCTCATTAATAATAATGCCTCTTGCATAGTTTTTCAATTCAGCGAGTTTTTAATATGCAAAATAACAATCGGGAATAACCAATCATTAGCATTTTTTTGGCCAATTAACTTCACTTTGATTGATCTACCATGGAAGATTAAAATATTTCTAATAAAATGCATCACAGGCAGAAATTAAATCCAAATATGAACAATTCAACTTGCTGTTAAAAGCCGAAGGCACCGT
Source organism: Anoura caudifer (assembly GCA_004027475.1). NCBI lineage: Eukaryota > Metazoa > Chordata > Mammalia > Chiroptera > Phyllostomidae > Anoura > Anoura caudifer. The sequence continues at coordinate 11,322 of PVKU01016127.1, read as the reverse complement.
GCATGCTACTACCCGGGATGAATGTCCCCAGAATGGGCACGTGTGAGTGCGGATGCTCCTCAGGCCCTCACTCCAGCTGTGTGGCACCGGTGCTCCCACTGTCTTCCGCAGGCCGCATGTCACACCGCCTGACTGTGCAGCACTATGCTGCTGTATTGTTTTGATATACTCTCCCAAATGGGTAGAACTAATTCATGTTAGACAGAATCAAAATTTAGATTCAAGTAACCAAAACATATATGCGTAAGGCACCCTGCGTGTGTGTGTGTTCACACTGGTTTGTGTGTTAATAGAATGATAGTTATCACATAACCAACACATTTAATTTTCTGACTGTTTTTATCAAAATAACCATGCCTGAGTGGTTTCCCAGGGAAAAGGCAACCACAGGGTCAACCATAACATGACATTGAAGTAATGTGACCTCACCGCCCAATGTGGCCAGGACAAGTCCAGTGTGTTTGCTTTTCTAACTGTGGGTTTGACATGTGGTAGGTAGCTGGTCAGGGGCTGATTCCTGGGAGCCCCTCCAATGAACTTGGAAGAACTCTACCCTGGCCCAGCCCTCATGGTCAGGAAGGGACTGCCCCTGCGATCTTTCTTGGAGAGCTTAGTGAGTCCCCATAGCTGGGGGTCATCAATTACAATACTTTGAGTACACAGCTTCACAGGCTCAGAAAACCCCTCCCTCCATGCAGAGCCTGTGCTACCTGGACTCCATTCAGCAGCTAATAACATCAAGGCTTTTTGTAGCACATAGAGTTACACAGAAAGAAGATGAGTGAGTGGGTATGTGTGTTTGTATATGTGAGGCTGGTCCAGAAAAAGTCCAACTGTTGTCGATATAATATGAATGGTTTGTGTGGTATTGATGGAACCTGGTAGGCAAGGAGAGTAGACTAGAATGTGCATGAGTGAACAATGACTATTTCACTGTGCTAGTCAGTGGGGGCAGTAGATACCATTGAGTGAGCATGTGTACTGTGTGGCTGACGCATTCAAAATGATTGAGTGAGTAGAGCAATGAATCTGAATCAAATTTTTCATTAAGCTTGAACATTCTTCTGTGGAAACTATTCGGATGATTCAGAAGGCAACAGCTATGGGCAACTGGTGATTGACAGCTTCGTCATGACAATATGCCCACTCATGCGTCAGGTCCCATGCAGGGTTTTTTGACAAAAAACATCCAATCACCCAGGTGACTCAGCCCCGCTACAGCCCAGATTTGGTGCCCTGAGACTTCTGGCTTTTCCCAAAACTAAAGTCACCTTTGAAAGGGAAAAGATTTCAGACCATCGATGAGATTCAGGAAAGAAGATGGGGCAGCTGATGGTGAATGGGATAACTTTGTGAGGTCCCAAGATGCCTACCTTGAAGGGGACTGAGGCACTGTTGTCCTATGTACAATGTTTCTTGTATCTTGTATCTTCTTCAATAAATATCTCTATTTTTCATTGTAAGCATGGCTGGATACTTTCTGGACAGGCCTCATATGAACTGAAACAAGAAAAATTCCCTCCATTTCAAACTACACTAATAACCCATAGTATTTGTACTTCCCACCTGCAACTCGGACTCTCCCCTTGAACTCAATAGTCTTTAGCCCTCTGAGAGAACGCAGAGGGAGAATGGCATGTGAGTGTAGACAGCACTGTGACACATCGGCGAGAAGTTAGGGGCTCAAGGCAGGGGGAAAGTAGCCCGTGTTGAACCAACACCTGGAAAGGACAGACCATAGAGGAGAAGAATTACAGGTAAAGGGGGGGATTCTGTTATATAATAGGCCAACCAGAGTTTGAGGTTGTAAGATCTGTGCCTCTTAGACCAGTTGGCACCTCTTGAGCTTTGTAAAGAAAAGGAAAAGGCTGGGAGTTAGGTCTCTCTAGCACGCAGAATCAAACATCAGGAAGAGTAAAAGTTTCAGGGGCAGCAGTAAGATCTGTCAACCAGTTCTATCCAATTCTAACCAGTTCTGAGCTGGTTGCTTTTTTTTTCCTGTGTCCTCATGCAGGGAGAGACTGTTACAATTTTCTACTTTGAAAGTGATAAATGCAGTGAACTGCTGTAGTGTTTACCATGCAGTAGGAATTCAATACATTAAAGTTATTTGTATCACCATCTCATCATCATCACCATCATCCTCACCATTCTCACCATCATCCTCAACATCATTATCCCTATCATCGTTACCATCATTGTCACCACCACCACCATCACTGTCACCCTCAACATTGCCAACATCACCATCATCACCATCAGTACTACCACATCACCATCATCAGCACCACCACCCTTCTCATTGTCTTGTCGACAGCCTCAGGTAGAGACAGACTAGAGGTCTGAGAACTGAAAGAGCCTTAAGAATCACATAATTCACCCCCTGGTAGTTGGTGTACACGGCTCAGAGGGAGGCGAGGCTCCAGGGATGCTCCAGATATTCCCCTTTACATCACTGTGTCCAAGTGTCAAGGTGTCCTCTGTGAGTGGCAAGATATCTCCCAAGTGCTTTGATAGGAAGGTCAGCATGTTCCAGAATGTTCCATGCAGATGACCCTGTGGAGGTCACTCACCTCCTTAGTTCCTCTAATATTCATCTATTCATACCTCCCCTGACTGGCACCAGGTCCAGTGTGTGCAACCTTGAGGGCCCAGGGATGTGCACAGCAGGAAGATCTGCTTTGTGTTCCCGTTCCTCCGTATCCACACTTCTTCCTCAAAGCTTCTTGGACTTCAGAGACTGGGCTAGAGTGTTATGAGGTGGTGAGTGCAATAGGTGCTTTAGACCTGAGCACCCAGGAAACCAAAAATCAAAAATAAATAGAATATCTGGTCAACGTGAGCATTCTCATTTATTATCATGATTTGTTACATATATTCTCATACCCTTTGATTAAATGTTTGTTCAAGTTTTATAAAGTTAACCAGTGTCAGTATAGGCTGGAAATTAATTACGTATACATAAAAATGATAATGATTATACACACATGATGTTTTCCTGGTCTTTGTTCTAACACAAAGCTAGATCACCAGTTCTTTTGCCTTTGAAATATTCATTAGAATGAACCCAGTATTAGTTTTTAGAAATTTCGTTCAAATACCTTTTAGCTTTGTAAACTCCAAAGCATCTGAGACTCTCTTTTAGTTTCAAAAGATATACTTCCTATGGGCTTTTTGGTTTAACATTAAAATATTTTCTATTTTCCTTTAATAATTCTTATCTGTGTGTGAGATAGAAGAAAGGAAAATACTGAAAGTCAGCCTTCTGTTTATGAAGTACTGATTTGTGCCAAAACATGGTAACCCAGAATAATGAACATTTCACGTCTCCACTTACATGAAATACCTAGAATAAGCAAGTTCATCAACACAGGAGTACAGTAGAGAATTCCAGGGTCTGGGGAGGAACAGCATGGGGAGTTGGTGTTTAATGGATACACAGTTTTTGTTTGGGGTGATGAAAAATTTGTGGAAATAGTGATGATGGCTACCCATTTTGAATGTGTTTAATGCCAATGAATTGTACACTTAAAAATGGATAAGTTGGTCAGTTGTATGTTTGTGCATTTTACTATAATAACATTAACAAAATTAATCATCTGCAAATCAGGTAAATGTAATAAAAAGAAAAAAAATCTGGTCCACAGTCCCCAAATGGGTCTTTGAGGCTCCCTCTCCTCATCAAAGCTGTGGATATTTTAGCAGGTGGGACCGGCAGGTGCAGGACCCCTGACCAGCCTCCCCAGGCAGCTGGCTCCCTCCTCAGAAGGTGCTCCATTATTTGTTAGGGAAGCAATTTGGCCAGAACTGCACTATCAATACTGAAAGGTCACTGCCACAAACACCCGAGCAAAAGGGTGTTGAAGCAAATACAAACACACCATTTAAATTTTGGCAGAATTGATTAGATAACGATTGGAGGGTGTCAGAGGTCAGGAGGCGTGAGCCAGGAGGCCAGCAAGGGGAAAGCTGCCAGGGCTGCGGTCTCAGGGGTGTTGGCCAAGCCTGGAGCACCCACCTCTCTGTGCATTTCACAAATGAGGAAGTGCCCACACCTGGTCCAGTGGCTTTGGAAAGAGCTATGCCTATGGATCAGGCTGCTCCAGAGTCAATGCCAGCTAGAAATAATGCTCTATTTGAAGTCAGGTACATAAAAATTCTCCAATATTCTGAAAGTGAGAATAGCCCGTGTGCCCAACAATCCTACCTGAGACCTGGAATTGCCAACCCCTTCTCTGAGGACCTGCTCTTCACCCTCTAGGCCCCAGAGCACCACTGTGGCTCTTCTGAGTCAGGGCAGCAGAGGAGAGACCTCAGTGCTTTGGAAAGCACCCATGGGCACTGGCAGCCGCGTCTTGTCTGGTGTATGGCCACGACCCGCACTGAGTGAGTTGTGACTGCCCGACACGGCAGCCCATGAAGGTGGCGAGTGGAGTCCTTTGATCACTGCTCCTCAACTGATACTTTCCTGCTCCACAGATGAAGTGCTAGAATCAGTAAGTAAACCATCAATGCTTCAACCAAAACTTCAGTTAAAGAATGAAAGCAAATTTACAAACAGGCAAATATATGATTGTTTAAATATAAAAATATACTCAGCTTCACAGAGAATCAAATACGTACATATGCAAGAAATGGAATAACTTTTGCCAACCCAAATTAACAGTAATTAAAAAACATGAATGTCAGGAGTTCCTACCAAGACCCTATTCTCTGGTCAATGGTACAAGTCTCAGTGGCTTTACAAAGCATCACTGCACAGTTGGGGACATCTCATATGGGTCCTATGCCCCGACAGTCCAGTCTGAAGGTTCATTGGTTGAACACATCCAGCACCACCTGGGGGTGCCCTGACCGAATGTGTTCACCCCCATCTTCACATCCAGGGCTTTTCCCAAGAGCAAAGGCTGGGTGCTGCAGAGTTCCCTGACATGGATGAAGCCACAGTAAAATGCAGGGGAATAAACACCGGGGCAGAGGAGGCGCACGCTGCACATAGGAAACCATAGCACCGTAGCCTGAGAAGTAACCCCTACTTTGGCTGGGGACAGTTGGCAGCATGCTGTATACTACCACTTTTGTTTCTCTTTCAAAAAGAAGGTTCTAGAATGAAAGCTAGGGAGCATAATAGTATTACCTCCCCAAACTTCAATCTGCTTAACTTACAGAAGAAATTCATCCTTACTAGCACGTACAACAATGTTTAGAACACATCACACCATACCTCTTAACAGACCACTTGCGCCACCTTGCCACCGCTGGGGGTCTGGTGTCCCCAGCCTGGCTGAACTGGTCTCCCTCCCCTGCTTTTCAACTCACAATGGAGCTGGAGAATGTGGACATTGGAACTTTGTTATTACCAGAAAGAACACAGGGCCACTTTTGGGAAATCCAGATAACTGAGCTCAGAGAACTAAATTTAGAGCAAGATGTCATGCCTGAATTTGAAGAGGAGTTTAAAAACAAGCCTCACAGTTTATGACTTGAACCCATACATGATGTATCAGGAGAAGTCACCTTTCACCTGCGCTCTTTTGGAAGGAAAAAAGGACTGTCAGCTACAGGTAGTAGGTTAGAGTGTAAGCCCTGGTGTCCGTCAGAGGTCATGTGTCTGGCGTTGATTCTTGACAGGCTTGTTTCCCAGGCTGATGAGAAGAGCACAGTTGTGCTGGCTGCCATGGGAACAGACCAGCATTGCATTTCCTGCTGGTCTCGGCACCCTCACCCTGTCTCCCTTTGCACCCAATCGGCCCTCATCTGTGCTTTCCCAGAATGAGCACCAAGAGGAATTTCAACAGGCTGCTTCTGTGGAGCTGACCCTCCCCAGCCTTTCTCAACATATTGAGATGCAGAACAATTCATCCATTAGTTATAACAAAACCTGGGGCTGCCAATACAAGCATGTTCAAGAGAGCAGACTTTAAAAATAACGACCCAGTCCTGGCAGGTGTGGCTCAGCTGTTTGGAGTGTCATCCTGCAAAGAGAAGCATTGTGGGTTTGATTCCTGGTCATGGCACATAAATTAGGCGGCATGTTTTGTCCACAGTTGGGGCATGTGCGAGAGACAGCCAGTCGATGATTTTCTTCTCACATCAATGTTTCTTTCCCTCTATCTCTCCTTCCTTTACTCTCTCTCTAAAATCAATAAGCATGTCCTCAGGAGAGGATTTAAAAAATAAATAAAAATAACAGCTTAGTAATGTTCTATATACCCTTGTAGAAATGAATGAATGCATTTATATTAGAATCTTAACGGTTTATTATCTGTGTGCTGGACTCTGTCTTTGACATCAAAAAGATCTCTGTATGTGGAGTGCTCTGGGAAAGAGGCCCTATGCCAGCAAGGAGCCAGCTCTAACCAAGATTAATGACCCCATCTCTCCCCATCAGGGTGCGGCCAGCGGTCCTTCCTGAACACCTAGACAGCACCGACAGATAGAGCGGGGAGCCGGCGGCATCAAGAGCTAAGAGAGCAAAGCCATGTTTTCTTTTTTGGCATTGTCAGTGCGTGTTGTCACAAATCGACATTTATTTATCAAGTTCTATGTCTGGGGCCTTTCATTTTTCTCTCCTGTGACTTCATCTTCTCATCTGCAAATAGATAGTCAGCCATGAGGTAGAGCAGTTACAGCACTGAATCCACACACAAGGAATTAAAAGGTCAAATCAGTAAACTTTATGCTTTTTCTGTGTTGTTTATAGGAAGTATTCACTCATTATAATCATAAAAATAACAGTTACTCTGTAAAAATTTTTAAATTATACATACATAATATTTCTATATTTTATATAGTTATATTTACATATAAGTATAATATAATCATATTTATTATTATATAATTATGTTATATAAAATATATTATAAAATATAGATGTATAAATATATATTGTACAAAAATATAAAAAATATTTATATATGTTACTTGCTTTTAAAGTACTCTCCTGGAGGTCAGTTATAGAATTATGGATAATTTACACTTTATTATACATACATTTCAGTAATTTTTAAAATTTTACAGAACACATATTATACATTTTATATGGATTATATATTAATTATTTATATAATGCACATATAAGTATATGTGTATATATATATGTTGTATATACATCTTGCATATAAAGAAGAGAATTCTGGAAAGATACCATAAAGGCACTGTCTATACTCTTGGGGTATAAAATGTTTACTTTTACTTGCTTCTAGGAGTCTTCTAATCTGGTTGTAAAACAGTAAGCGCTTGGAAAAAAAAACACTATAATAAAATGTTTTTAGGTGAGTACTTGATAGTAGAAGGAAACACTTCCTACTATCTGGGATTGATTACTAACCAGCAATGATCTTTCTAGGCAGTAGCTACAATCACTTTGGAGAAAGACAGGAAAAAGCTTAAATGCTAACTTGTATTGCGCATCTACTCCCGGGGCAGTGCTGTAAGTGATTTATAAAAACCTTTCATTTCATCTCCTAACAACCCTGGAGTATCGTCCACCCTTTTACAGACCTTGAGACAAAAACTGTGAGAATGGAGACTTTGCCTGAAGTCACAGAGCACAGCCGGGAGGTAGCGAGCTTGAGCTGGCACATACAGGTCAGGCCAAGGGAGTGGGAGGGCGTGCCCAATAGGCTGATTGAATTGAACAAAAGAAAGATGTGAGCACTTGTAGAGATTTAGGAAACTGTGAATAAGCACATTTGATTGGTAAGAATGCTTCTTGCAGAGGAATACGACAAAGGGGATAGATAGTCCATTGTCCTATAGAAGTCAGTCCTGAAGTCCCTTCTCAATACGCAGGGCACAGTGATAGCAGTGCTGTCAGTTGTTAAGAATTCAATGAGGTAATACATAACCACGTTCACACTTAATCAGCTTTCAACAAGTGACACCTGTTACTCCTACAGGATATGAATTTCAGACATCACTTGACCAAATCAAAGGCATGACTTAGCGGGTCCATGCCAGCCTGGAAGGGGATACTGGGTGATGTTCTTAGGCCCAACTTGGGTTCTTATTTGTTCAACAGGTAAATCAATAACTTCAAGCAGACACTCCAAGGACAGAGTGCCCAAGGGTGATGATTAAGAGAGTTAACAAAAAAAAAGTATCAGCAGTCACAGTAGGCTGGGTAATAGATTGAGTTCAGCATTAAAATTAACTATATAGATACAAATAATCAGAAAGTCCTTATGGGAAAGTTCACACATAGGTATATGCATACATAAATGCACACACAGAGACAGATGTGCACACACGGGCACATGCACAAACACTGTGATAAAAACAGAAGCCAGAGGCGAGGAAAATGGAAGAATTTTATTGTACTTTCTGTGTAAGTCCAGGGGTCATCAAAATTGAAAAGCATAAGTTTTGACAACTGAATTAATTTAAGATCTATCTCAAAATGTGTAAGGTATTTCTTTGTGTGAAGAAACCCTTGCTATATATTTAAAGTGGAAAGGGATATAATCTCTTGTTTCTGGAAAATCACACTGTTGAGGGAAGGAGGGTTAATTCAAAGGAAGAAGAAGGATGGTATTAGAAGTGAGGTCACAACTTTGCACCCTGGTAAGCTGTTTCTATGGAAGGTGGTTGGAATTTTAGTGATGGGTAAGACAAACAAGTGGGGAAATATATTTAGTTTTTGAATTGTTGAGTTGAAGCTGAGGCATCCAAACAGAAATGTTCAAGAGGATCTACAAATAAAGGGCTAGGAGTTGGAAGAGAGGTCAGAATTGAAGATTTGGAACTAATAATCTGCATTGGCAAGACATTACTTGAAGGTTGGAGAATCATTCAAATAATTCAGAATTAGGGGAAAAGCAGAGGTAAGGTTGAGAATCACAGATGAAGTAATGGGCAAGTTTAAGCGAACACAGATGGGAGGAAAGTGAAGTGGCAGGGAAACATGTGTCTGGGGTTAAGAAACTAAAGTGTGCATCATTTTGGGGTGTGAAAGAGTCATTCCAGGGAAGGTTATCACAGCAGCCGTGGCTACAGGAAGCACATGACTGAGGCCAGGAGATAAGATAGGAGTCATAGGTGAGCCTCAGGAGAAGAGAACAAGATAACTTAGAAGGGAAACCAAGTCACAGAAACTCAAAGAGAGGCTGGTGAAGAATCAGTTTATTAGATAGTCATGTTGAGCAGCTCATTCATGAAAGGAAAGAGAAGCCTGGGAAGTATCATCAAAGGCAGTTGGGTGACATGGGACTTTTCAAGATGGAGAAGGGGTAGCATGAGGGAATCGAGGGTTGGGAGGGACCAGCATCCCATGAAGGGCCCTGCAGGATACCTTATATAGGCAGGGAGAGGCTGCTGTCACTGAGATGAGGGGGGTGGGGGCCAGGGAGGAGTCACTCAGACCCAGAAAGGTATTGGAAAACCACTTGAATAAAATGGCAGAAATATGCTAGTGCATGGGGGACAATTGATGACCTCAGTTTTCTTAATAAAATTGAAGGATGCATATCAGTGGGCAAGGGCAGAAGGCATTGTACAACATGGTGAAGCTTTGGAGAGGTCTTGTGGGGAATGTGCTGGAGGGTGGGAAAGACCTAAACAGAAAGCACTGCATTCTAGGAAGGCACCGCTACATCAGGGAACACTAGTGATGCACTGAAGGGGAACAACAGAAACCTCCCAAGGAGCTCTCCAGAGACACACTTGATCCTGGAGGAGGAAACAGAAGATCTAAACATCAAGGTAATGTAGATGGCACAGGGTAGGTGGGCAGGTAAACAGAACAGAAGAGAAAGGCAGAAGCTCACCCTGGCATTGCTGAGGTGGGAAAATCCAGTAGAATTTTAAACAAATGGGATAAAAGAAAACTTATATCAGTTCAGTGTTTACTTCTCAGCTGACACTTAATAGAGGTGATCACTCTGTGAAGAAAGCAGCATCAACTCCGCATCATGTGGTGAGAAAATAAAACCAGAGGGGCTGAGACATGCACATCCTGCCAAGGCCAGAGGGAGGTGTTTATCTGAGGTCCAGGCTGGAATCCTATCAAAGCCTGTGTTCTTCTTGCAATGCTTGATTTGAATTTTGGGTGCCCAGAGAGGGCACCATGTTCAGGACAATGTTCCTGCTTCCCCAGTGCGGGCTGGGTAATGGAAAGGAGATCCGAGATGAGGGGGGCACAGGCGAAGCTTGCTGACCACACGAAATGCAGACCACAGACAGTACTGGAGTTGGGTGGTCTGAATTCAACTGAGTCATGTGGACCATTGAGGAAGGAAGATATGAGCTTCACCTAACTTCTCTAATAATCAAAATTACTTCCCAACAAAAACTTACCTGATGGAACTCAATAAAACAAAATTGAACTCCTAATTAAATAGTTTGGAAGATCTACTCAGCATGGGTTTTATGTAACTCCACTTGACTGGAAGTCATTAATCTTTAGTTTTTAAAGTATAGAGTGCTTTAGGATTTTATGCGAACCCAGTACTCCCTTGTTGCCTAATAAGACTGGTGCCATTGACACTGGAGGTGTCACACAGATGTGCCTTGAGGGGTCAGAGTTCATTTCCCCAGCTGTTGGGAAGGAGGCCAGCAGACAGCCCTTGGCAGGCAATCAGCCACCTAAAGGGACTGTTTCAGAGGCAGAACACTGACACACCCACATCACTCCTTCTTCCAGGGACAATTGTCCCCTCCTCCAAGCTGAGAAAACTCTCGGGTACATCTCACTTCAGAGTTGGCCCAGGACTCAGCCAAAACCTTGGTGGAAAGTCCAGCCTCTTCTTTGCCCACCCCTGCTTCTTCTTCATTTTCCATGGGTGTCAGTTCAAGAGCACCCCTAAAACAAAGAAGATCAATCTCTGTATAAACCTGTGACAATTAGAATAACATGACCTGCATCAAGTAGGGACTGAGAGGTCCAAGTCTCTTGTCCTAAACTTCTTATGCTACCTGTTTACATACTCACTTCACATTGTAAAAATAGTCTCAGGAAAAATAGGTATACTATTTTGTGGATAAGAAGATACATAACTTCTTACCAACAAGTGTGTGTTTTGGGTGTAGATGACCGGCAAATAGGACAAAGATCTAAATGAATTTGTTCACCTCAAAAGCACTCAGCCACTTCCAAATGCAACACACCAAGTACATTATGAGCTGAGTTATTCATCCAGTTTATGCCTGCTTCTATTTTGTTACCTATTTCTGGACATTTCTTGTTTTTGAAAGGGTTTTGAAAAATACCTTAGTAGAATAAGCAAGCATACTGGGCCCTCCTGTGGCACCTCTTTCATCAAACAGACAGGATGTGCTGTCACTGCTGGCTCCTTTCACATGTTTCCTGAACAATCTGCTCCC
>PVKU01016126.1:0-15728 GCA_004027475.1 Anoura caudifer | reverse complement strand
TGTAAGGAAGGGTCCGGGAGCCATCCTGGGGTCTATACTACAGAAAACAATACAGAGATAGAAATGCGCACACCAGCCCGGAGTAGAGTACTTCCAAGGCTACTCGCTCTCCTACTGTCCAATCTGCCGGGGCGGTGAACCAGAGTCCAAATCCTCCTACTGCAGTGACGGTCCCAACGATGGCGTGGTACCCTCCGGTGCAACCGTCCATTCCTCGGCCCGCCTTTCCGGATCCTCTGCAACTTGATGGCTGGCATCCTCCTGGTTTCCCCCGTCCTACCAGAGTCTTCGGGGTCGGCCGCTAGCTTGACTCGGGTGTGATAGATCCACGGGGCTTGCCCTGCAACTTTCAAGGCGGTAGGGGTAGTCAGGAGTACTAAGTATGGCCCTACCCATCTGGGTTGAAGGGGTTCTTTCTTCCAGTCTTTTACCCCGACGTACTGCCTGGGCTGAAAGGAGTGGGCTGGCCCCCTATATGTGCTGGGTCTTGCCCAGGACGGGCTTGCCTAACTTTCTGTAACTCTTTCCCTAATCTAACGAGGTAAGAGGTCTGCCTCGCATCCCCTAGAGTGGTGAGATCCGCTAGTCCTGTCATGCGAGTGAGCGGGGTCGGCCTGCTGTATATCAGTTCATATGGGGTGTATCCCGCCGAATTCGGGGTGTTCCGAGTTCGGAGGCGTGCCAGGGGCAGAACCTCTGTCCAGGGCAGGCTGGTCTCTTGGCAGAACTTGCCTAATGTCTCTTTGAGGGTTCCGTTCATCCTTTCTGCTTTTCCCGAGCTCTGGGGCCTGTATGCAGCGTGCAGCTTCCACTTCATACCTAAAGCTTGGGTGAGTTCTTGAATAACTTTGGCTACAAAGGCCGGGCCATTGTCGCTGTTCAAGCTGCTGGGTAACCCATGCCGCGGTATTATTTCCCTGAGTAACGCCCTGGCTACCTCCCTTGCCTTTTCAGTTCTAGTGGGGAAAGCCTCAGTCTACCCTGAGAAGGTGCATGTCATGACTAACAGGTACTTGTAGCCCCAAGAGGGTTTAAGTTCCGTGAAATCCTTGTATGTCCTCAAATGGTAGGGTCCCGGAGTACTGCGTCCCTAGTGGCACATGCCGCAGGTTTTTGGCGTTGTGCTGGGCGCAGATGATGCATCTCACCGCAATGCTTGCGCACAGGGCTTCCAAGTTGGGAAGATAGTAATATCTTCCCAGCAGCTGACTCATTTTGGACTTTCCCAGGTGAGTAAGACTGTGGTAGCTTAATACTATGTTCCTGGCCTGACTCTGGGGGACGAATGTTCTCCCGTAGGCTAGTTTCCATATTCCCCCCTCAGTCCGGGTGGCTCCTGCCTGCTCAGCCCACTTATCCTCTTCTGGATGGTAACTCGGGCTAAGGTCGGTAACGTCTAGGGGTGCCCCGAGAACTCAGGCGGTTTTTGGGGGATCACGGGCTGCAGTTCTGGCAGCCTGATCTGCTAGCCGGTTGCCCTCTGCTTCCGCGCCGCCGCCCTGATGCCCTGTAGGATGGCATTACGGCACTGCTCCAGGGCAGCCCGGCCTCGGTCGGTGTTGGGGTCCCACGTCGGCTGCGCCTCTGGGGCCGCTGCCGTGCAAAGTCCGAGGGGCCTAGGGTTCCCGCCAGGGCACGCGCCTCTAGGTATCTCCGCGCCTCCTGGACGACTTGCCTGCGCTCCTCGGTATTGAGCAGGGCAAGGAGGAGCGGTCTGCAGTCGAACCAGGTGGGCCCGTGTGTCTGCATGATTGAATGGACTAGTTCAACCGTGGCCTGCGGTTTTTCGGAGAATGGCGGCGTATGATGCTTCCCATGGAGGAGGTCTGTGTGGTGAAGGGCCGGTAATAATACATAACTGGGCCGGCTGGAGTGTCCCGTCCTCCGCTACCCGCGGGGCGGCCTGCGCTTCCCGTAGGGGCCGTTGGAGCGTCTGCTGGCTCCGCAGACGGAATGCTACCGGCGAGGGGTCTGGGTCGGTGGCTGACGGCCCCGAGGGCCGAGCTATCTCCTCTGCTGGCGCCTGGGGCGGCGAAAACGGCGGCGTTGGAGGTCCCTGTGGTGGCGCTGTGGGCAGAGCCGCCCCGGTGCGGCGGCGGGTGTAGGACAACGAGCCCGTCTTCCTGCGCGGCGTCCTTGTGAATAGGAGGCTGGGGTCGTGCCACGAGCACCGTGCATGGTTCAGTTTTCTTCCCAGAACAGCAGTGCCGGGGTCCTCGGGGACCCCGGCAGTCCCGACACGGCCTGGGCGTCCCGCGCATTGGCCGGGCCACCTCGGCGTCCCCTGAGCTAGTTCCTGCCATCTGTCCACGTAAGGGAACTGGTCTGGGTGTGCAGGCCGTCCTGTCACCATTATGTGGACGGCCCTAATGGTGGAGAGGTTTAGACTTCCCCCGGGGGGCCAGCCTACCCCGAGAGTTGGCCACTCCGAGGGGCAAAGGATTTCTAATAATGGATCTGGGTTGAGACTCGGATCCTGTCCCCGGAAGCGGCCAAAATTCCGGAGCGTGCCATCTAGAGTGGTTGAGGGGCCACCACCCATGGTCGCCCTCCCGGTCGGCCCGGACACACAAAGGGTCGGGGTTCGAACGCTCGCCCGCCTGGCCTGCCCCCTCGCGGGGCGTGGTCAAATCTTGGCTAAGGTTGCCCGATCCGGGTCGGGTCAGACTGCCAACCGTTGTGCCGTGTGATCTGACACAGGAACCGCAGGTTGGGGCCCACTCAGGCTCCGTAGGCTGACGCCCGTGGAGTCACACGCACACTCACTCTTCTCCGCACGTCCAACTTCACAGAGGCTATCGCTTTTCCCTCCCCGAGAAAGGGAACCTGGTGAGGAGTCTGGAGCCGCTAGGGCCTGCAGGTGAGGATGATCAGTCCTCTCTCTGGTCTCGGGGTCTCGGGTCCGGTCCCCGGGGCACTTACCGATCCGGCGCCTTCCGAGCATCCTAGTCCCAGTCCCCCTCTAACTCCGGGAAGCGACTGCTGACGGTCCGGCGACCGGCGCCCCGATGGGCGGGGCCTAAGAAATCTCAGGGCGCGCGCTTCCCCAGCCTCCCTCGGGCCACCGTCCGCCGGCGACCACCGGCTCCTTCCTGGCGGCAATTCGGCCGTTATGTGTGAGGTCGTTTCCGGTCAGGGAACCAAATGTTACGGAGAAATGAAACGACCAGACACCGGACGGACTCAGGAGCACGATCCTTTATTCACGTGCACGGGCCCAGAGGAGCGCAGACACCAAATTCTGAGCCCCAAACAAAGGATTCAGGGCCATGTATATACATTCTTTCTTCCGGGCTACGTGACACAAAGCAGGTTAGTTTGGGTTCCCTTATATGGTTTGCTAGTTTCGCCGGCGCTGGCTACTCTGCCCAGGAAATGGACTCATGCTGAACTCTGGGTTAATTTTCTACATTAATTGGACACCCCTTCGGAACCCATAGCTCTTGGGGTGGCCTTCTAGGATCTTCAGATGAGGCTCCTGGTGGCAACAAGATTTTGGCCTTATTGTATACACCCTAAGGTCTTAACATGGCTGCAAGGGCTGAGTGGATCACTCCCTTGCAGCAACCTGTGTGCTAAAAGTACAGAGACTGGGCCACCTTCTCTTTGGATGGAAATAAGAGGGTTCCAGGCCAGGTACCAATTCCTTTGAGAGTGTAGAGAATATTCTTAGGACACAGAATGGGAATTTGGAGTCAGACTTACTACAAAAGTTTCAGGATATAAATTTGAATCTCAGGGCTCTAAGCAATGAGGTGCCTTACCTTTTATATATTACTCATTTTACTATTGACTTCCACTACAGAAAAGGCCTGGTTACCAACTGGACACATCCTTTCTCATGTTTTTGAATCATCCAGTATTTTCAGGTCTTGTTAATGAGGCCAAAGTAACCATCATTTCACACCTGGACACCCCCACATCTTATTCTGCATGCCCTCCTACACCTTAATATATGCTCAATACTGCAGCCAGACTGATCTTCTACAAATATCAACTGGATTAGAACACAACCTTGCTTAAAATCTTTAACATCTTGCCATTTTTCTCAGGAAAAATATAAAAATCTTTAATATGGCTTATCTCTCCATCCTTCAAATATTCCCATCTTCTTCTTGATCTCTGCTTTGTAGCCACCATGGTCACTGTTTGGCCTTTGAACTTGACCTGATCCCTTCTTGCCCCTCCCTCTACTCACAGCCTCCTTAGCACTCATTCATCTTTTAAACAAATGCCTTCTCATAAAAATCCTCAATCTGGTCAGATTCCTTTGCTTTATATATTCAAGAAATTATATGCCTTTTCTTTAGGAAACATCACAGTTCATAAGTGTACATTCATTGCTGTGACTTTGTTTAGTACCTGTTTTCCTACTACACTATAAGCTGCTTGGAAACAGGGGAATTTCTTCTTTGTGCTCATCATTCCATCTCTAAAACTAGCATTTAGTGAGCCCTTGGCCAATGGCTGATAAGTGTTTTTCAATAACTGAAAATATGGGTTGATGAAAATTCCACCAAACTAAATTATTGTGTGAATAATTTGGAAATTATAGAAACATCTTGAAAAAAAATGCCAGTGGAATAAATGTATCTAATGCCTATTTGAAAATTTTAGGTAACACAGTTTCCTATTTTTGGTCTAGATCTATTAAAAAGAAAAATTAAGGCAATTGCCTGGGTCATTTGGATCAGAGATTAAAAAAAGAGCCAAACTGTACTTTTACATGAGATAGGTGGTGAAAGGGAGAAGTAAAAGTGGACTTGAACTTGTCCTGTATTACCCGAAGAGCTGTGTCACCATGGGTGGGCATGTGACTACATGTTTGTGTGCATGGCTTTGTATATGCTTCTATATACTGGAAATCCACCATGGCTTCTGAACTGAAGTACCGAGTAGGCATTTTTTAAGTTAAAATGCTTAATAAAACTATTAAATATCCATATTCCTTTAAAATTATTGTTCAAGTACAGTTGTCTTCCTTTTCATTCCACCATAGCCCTTGCCCCACCCAACCCTGCTTCCCACCCTTGAACCTACCACCTTTGGCTTTGTTCGTTGTGTTAATGACCTATTTATTTGCATGTTAGTGTGATTACAATCAAGGATTTGAAGGATCTGAAAAGCCTTTAAGTTCCAATCTATCAAGCTTAATAGCCATGTAACTTTGAGTTGATTGCTGTCCTGTGCTTCAACATCATGATAAGAAACGCTACTTCCCTTTTCATTAGTACTGGTATTTAGGGGCTGTGGTGAAAGTGGGAATGATGCCTTCTGATTGCCTTGTTCTGCTTATTCTCATTGTTGACAGTCAAGAGGAAGGAAGAATAACTCATGCTTGAATTATAGACCAGTTAAAAATTAGAGCAAATATCTATTACAAAAGATTTGGCATTGGGGCATTGGAGAGAGATGAAGAGATAAGCAAAGCATAAAACCAAAGGGAATAAGGCATCTGGAGAACCCAAGAACTCTTTTGACAACTGCCTTTGTATAAAAGCTGAAACTAAACATTTTTTTAAGGGCTTGCATGGTCTAATGAAAAAAATATTACCTTGGGCAATGACAGAGGAAAAATTATAATAATCCCTGAATCAAGGTTAAAATATAAATGTATGTTCTTGAGGCTCAGGGGAAAGATGGAGTTGAAAAATACTGCGAGAAGCTAGTGCATGTGGCAGGTTGAAATGGTAGTTAGTGGGTCCCTCCTGTCAACCTGATGCTGTGTTCTGCTCGAGTCAGTGAAAGCAGTGGTTGGGGAGAAGCTTGGGTTCAACAGTTTCCATTTTTTGTACATACTCAATGGGAAAGGTATTTGGGATTAGCAGACCAGACAATGGGGTGTTTGGTGGGAGATTTCTCATTGCTCTGATCTCCACAACTGGGGCCTGTGTTTGCCACCTGTGTTCTAATGGTTCAGTAGAGGTATAAGGGAAGATACTTAACAGAGTGTAGTTAGGGAAGTATCACAAGACACGACCGAAGGGAAGGTGATATTATGTAATTCTGAAGGGCTCTTTGTTGATTTTTCTCTGAAAATTGTCTCAAGTACAGAGTAGACTGTGATGGCACAGGAAATAGAGAATTGGTGGGAAAGGAAAAAAGTGGTATCTTGCTTCATGATATAAGGGCCACATCGTTTTCCATTTGTCTGGGGGGCATTTTATTTGAAAAAATACATATGAAGTTTTTTAATAGAGATCCTCCCCATATTCACTGATTTATTGAACTGGTATTTACTCAGTTTTACTTATGTCAGCCAGTATCTTAATAGCCTTCACATGAATTTTGTCATTAAATTAATTTACTGTCCTAGCATGTTCTGTCATTTAAACATCGCATAGTCCTGGCAGGTGGCCCAATTGATTGGACTGCTGTCCCATAGCCTGAAAGATTGCGGGTTTGATCTCTAGTCAGGGAGCATATGGAAGGCAACCAATAGATGTTTCTCTCTCCCTCTCTCCCTTCCTCCCTCCCTCTTCCTCTCTCCCTAAAAGCAATGAGAAAATGCCCTTGGGTAAGGCTAAAAAATAAATAAACATCATATAAACATTTTTAAAAATTAAAGATGCTGGCAAGTAACTTACCTGGTGACAGACTCTCTTTTAGTCCAAGATAAACTCTTAAATATATAAGCAAAGCTTTAGCTGCTAATCACTTATTCCTTCCTTAATTATTCCTTCCGTACTCATTACTTGACTCTGCAAATTTAATTGCACAAATGTTATAAATCAGAAGGTGTTCTTGATATGAGAAATTCTAAAGTGAATTAGACATTCCTGCCCTCAAAGAGCATTTAGTTCAGTAGAGAAACACAGCCAAGATTAGACAATTGCAAGTGATAAAGAAAGCAGAAGGTGCAGGGAGCAGCAGAGGGCACGGAGCCTGGTTGGGAAGGTTATTTTTGAAGGTTTTTCAGGAGCAGGTGATGCCAAGTGTTGGGGAGTGGTGGAGGTGGTCTACAGGACAGGAGAATAAACAAAGGGTTGGACACATGAAACAGCCAGGGGTCAGCCTTTGTCTTCCAGCAAAATTTCAGGTTCTCAACCTCTTTTTGAGGATGTCAGTGTAAACTCCAGAGAGCTGAGGGTGACTCCATGGGAAAGGGGACCAGCTGTGATGTTTCAGCAGCCAACACTCACAGAAGCTGGGGAGGGGACACTGGGCCTGGGGGAAGGTCTGGCTGGTGCACCAAACGAACCACAGGGTACTTGAGAGATGAGTAATAGAGATACCAATTGTTGATCCTGCTTTCAAGAAGCTTGAATATGGGTTTTCCAGGACACATCTTTGGCCTCATTCTCACAACTGACATTTTTCCCTAAGCTGAGAGAGAGAATCTGACACATTTAATTAATTGACTGAAAATCAAGTTCTCTTTTCTCTCCCGGGCAGAGGCTGTTGCTGGCTCTGGATGGTGGGGACAGGCACAAGGCAGGCTAGGGTTGGTGTCCTGACATCTGCAAAAGTCCCTCTGTTTGTCTAGCCATGGAAAGGGGATGAGGGCAAGAAGAAATGATTAAGAAGACAGCCTGGGGAAGCATTTCCCTCAAGGTGGAGGAAGAAATATTTAGAGAAAGGGCAGAAGTACAAAAAAGATTTCTTGGAAAAAAAAAAAAAAAAGAAGGGCTCTTCAGTTTGCAAATCTTTGATGATAAGGAATTCTTCAGGGACAGATGGCTGGAGAAAAGATGTGCCTAAGCTTTCAGGAACTAGCCCTTTGAAAATGGAAGGAGAGAGGCTGGCTGGAAACTCCTGGCAGTGAGCCACAGAGAACACACCATATAGTCTGCATCTCAGCAGTCGGCTTAGTGCTACATTAACAACGGACAAGTAAGAACAATGGGAAGTGCTGAGGAAGTACCACCATTCATTGGCTCCTATGTGGCTGTGGCTGTGTGAGGTGTTTCATATGCACCACCTCATTTGATCTTTTCAGATTGACCGTCCAGCTATCTTCACTGAAGATGAGGAACCCAGGGATCAGACAGGCAGTAATTCACCCAGGTTCATACAGTTACTCAGTAGCATATTCTTTCATCTTTACCTAAAAGTAGCCAAATGCACCTAAAGCAAATACGCTGCTCCCCTGACCCGTAGATCCAGGATTTCAGGGATGATCAGAATTTTTTGAATTGTGATTGGTCATGAAGAAGAAATTTTGCTATCAGGGTACTTTGAGGACAGTGCAATCACAGTTTGCCCACCCTCGTCAGGGCACTGAAAATAAATACAAGCCTTGGTGCTTGGTGGGCTAGTAATTCACAGCTTGCACTAGCCCCCTCTGTTTGGTGGTGTGGGGTAGGAGGAAAATCAGATATACATCTGCCTCTTTGCTTTCCAACAACAAATCCTGGGAGAACATTACAATTTTTAGCAACATGTTTTTGATAGAAGAAGAGATGGAAAACAGTACTTGATATATTATATATTTACGTAGTGAATTCTACTTTTTTCCTGAAATTTTTATTTTAAGACTTACTAGATTTGTTTTTATTCTTTTGACACAAATCAGGGAGACATTTTTATTTCTTCTTTTTGACCTTCAGACATCTAAAATTATTGTATTTTTCTCTTAAATAGAAGATTCAACATACCCTAATCTAATCACCTAATCATATATTCGATATTTGCCTGTTGAAATACTTTAACAACTGCTGGTAAAAATGGCCTCCGTAAATTGGTGGAAAAAATTTGGACAGGTAGAAATAACTTCTCAAAAATCCTCCTTATTCCAGAGAGAAACTCAACAGGGAAACCTAAGAGGATGGGACATGCTCTTAGATTTCTCTGCACATCCTCTGTACATTAGGTGTTGTACCACCTCTGAGGCTGTTTTCCCATGCCTCATTCCCTAGTAGCACACACTTTCTGGCCTCCACTTGCCGCTTCTTGAGAAGGCTCTAGCTTCTGGACAATGACAGGGCTGCCCAGATTTCTCCCAAGACTCTGCCTGGGAGATCCAAAGGAGCAGGTTTGGTCTCAGGACATCACCAGCAGGATGGGTTGCAGTGGACACCAGAGCCTGGGGTTGTGGTGAGATTTAGAATCCTGCTGTGTCCCCCACAGCTCCTTCTTGTACAGGAGGGGTGCTCTGCCTGTGTGCCGTCCCCCACGCCCCCAAAGCCGTTAGAGCATGTGCAGTGGTGTAGCTTTCACTGGCTCACTTATTCCTAAAACTCCGAGGAGCTGTGTGGGGACTGCTGGCATCTTACCCAAGGATAAAAAACTCAGGGAGAAAAACTTATGTTGATTCTGGAAATTAAAGCATTTTAATCGTGAAGTCTCAAAATTCTAATTTGCTGCACATTCTAAGCAAAAAAAAACTCATCTAAATGGATATATATTTGGTAGGACTCTAGTGTTATCCTTGGCAATATTCTATGGGAAATTCTGTATGTTTACATTGTCATGAGTTCTCCTCTCCTCATTCCCCTGGGCAAGACAATAGGAACCTGAAGAAGTCTTCCTGAGGGCTCTTTTCTCTGAAGTCACACTTCTTATCATGGCATGCTGAGTTCTTGATAATCACACTCCTGTCTGACTTTATTTTCACTACAGTCTCTCTTATGATGCAGTCAGTTACTCTCAGGCTCTCTGGGTCTGTTGCCTGGCTCTCACCTTTCCTCAACCTTCACCTGTCCAGTCTGACCTGGGACAAAGCACTCAACGTTGATATTTCCTCTGTCATGACCATATGTATGTCACTATTAATTGTGACAACTCTGATGGTGTTAGGCATTTTTGTAACAGGGTGCATCCAACAGGGGGGCCCCAAAAAGGGAGTTGGAATGGGGCCCAGAACTCAGGGTGTCCAGGAAATATTAGAGGGACATATAAGATGTCCTCACCCCTTCCCCCTCAGGTGTGAGTTGGGGGAAGGGACGCATGGAGCAGGGCCATTGAGTTGTTTTGCATAGCAACAGTTTTGCAGATAAGCTCCAAAATGGCCATTTAACATATAAATAACCTTTAACTGGTCTCATAGATATGTTAAACAGCTGTGGCCATGCTCTGAGCCAGGGAGATGGAAAGGACTTCCCCCAGGACGTAACTGGGGGAGGAACCTCAAGTTAAAGCGCCTGCGTGGGAGCTTGGAGAAGATTGGCTCCAGAAAATGAGGACACGCCTGCCCAAACTCATGATAGCATCCCAATAACCTTGGAAATATACGGGAATGCTGGCAGGTGTAACCGATTGTAGGAGGAGTCGGAAATAGGGCTGCAGAGGAGGATTGGTGCGGGGTATTTAAACGGAGACGCAGCAGCCATTAGAGGGAGATCTGTGCGGTTTCACCAGAGTGCGGGGCCCACAGCTCTATGAGGGAAAATCACCATGTGGCTTTAGCAGAGAATTGTCACTCGGCTTTGCCTGAGTGGAGACCCTCTCGCAGCTTTGCCAGAGGGAGAGATTCCACGTGGTTTCACCAGAGTGCAGATCCCTGAAGCTTTGGTGAAGAGGGGGAGCCATGAGGCTTTGCCAGAGCAGGGACCCCTTCCCCACAGCTTTGGTAGAAGAAGGACCACGTGGCTTTGGGGTGCTCCCTTTGGCTGCGTGGCCTGAGAGCAGGAGAGACTTTGCTTAGAAGAAGGGTGAAAGGACTCTTGCCATTAGGCCATGAGAAGGTGCCACATGGCTTCAGATTAACCAGAGATCCTGCCTGGACGACGACACAGCTGAACGGTGTCAAGAGCCTGGATCCTGGACGTGTGCTTCTCTTCCTGAGTTACGGTACCCCAGTTTAGGGCAGAGGGAGATAGTAAGCACTGTGGGTGTCTGTGGGTATCCTGAAGGACTTTGATATTTTACTGAAGACTTTAGGTCACTACTTTAACTCTGTATAGCATTAAATAAACATTTCCTTTCCTTTTCACAAATCTCTGGCTTTGAGAGACATCCTTCCGTAAGGCGGTGGACAATAACGGACCTTCTATTGCTCTGTAACATTTTGATTTGTTAGGTACAAGTAAGAAAAGTTGAACTCATTAGTCCCAGCTACACAAATTACTTTTGTTGTTTTTGCTGCTGCTTTCCTGGTTCGGTTCCATCTTTTACTAACAAGGCTACTCCTTGGAACGTCACTTCATTTTGCTAAGAGACAGGAGGGATCGCTTTCTACATCGCCATGCTACCTTCATGAACTGCACTTCATTGGCATGGTGTTTTTTTTTTGTTTTTCTAGGTCTGTTGCTAATTCCATTGCTTCTTTCTAAGTATCTGCTTGCCCAGGTACTGCCTCTTGGGGCTCTCCTCATTAGTGATAGTAACTTAGTTCTAGGCTTTTATTGGTGATGGACCCTAATAGGTCTACTGGTGTGCAAGTGAAAACAAATACACAAGATCATAAAGGAGTCACACAGAGACGTGAGTGTGAGTCTCTGTTTGCTTCTAGGATGAAGAATAAAATGAAGATATAATGCTCTGTAAACTTATGAGTGGCTTGTAAACTTATAATTAATACAGCCATTTATGAGTTCATTCAACAAAAAAATCAGAACACATTAGATGTGCCAAGCCTCTTTTAAAAGGTGGATAAAGAAGAACCAGTAGACAGTTCCTTTCTTTAACTACCTAACAGCCTAACAGGAGAGGTAAATCATTTTAGTAAAGAAGGTGTGATAAGCTTAATTGACATTTTCCTATGTATTCTAGTACTTGTGGAAGATATGCTTGCTCTTCAGATTTAGGTTTCCTGAAGTAAGGAGGATATGGTATTGGAGGATTCAGGAACTAGTAAAGTTTGGAACTGGTGTTTCAGATAAGAAATTTAATTATTTTAAGTACAAGCAGGGATTGACAAGCATTGCCAATTCTCAGAATTATAGGGGCAGATTACTAGTGTTATCAGTAAGATTTCCTTTGGCATAGCAAACAAGGCAGAAGTTTAGATACTACTACCCATTCACAAATTCGTGGTTGGGACGCAGATGAAAGAAACTTGTTGCTAATATGTACTATTTGACAGCTTAGAACCTGTCTTAATTACATTCTGTCAAAAGTAACCTGGAGCTCTTGAAAAATAATCTCAATGTATTTTCATCTTCAAAAAATTTTTGAGTCCTATAACTTAAAGTACTTGTGGCAATTATTAAAACATTTAATCAGTGCTGAATCATGGGATTAAGCCCCACTGAAGACTTACGTGGCTCAATACAGTTGAACTTATTCTGTCACCATGAGTGGGTGTAGAAATCATCTTTAAAGAAGGAATATCATGTGATTTATACTGCATTTCTCTACTTTATAAAACCACTTAGGAGGTTGCATCAGCAAATGACCAAATAAGAGATATTCTTCTCATATCCCCTCTGAACAAGAATAATCTGACATTTATCCACAGACAAAAGTATCTTTGTGGGGGCTTTGGATTTCAAGTGTGGGGTTTTGAAATCCTGGTACAAGCCAAGACTGAGGGACCCAGTGGGAGATGACCACCCATGCATGCATGCCTTCAGAGGAGATACACAGACCTTAGTCTTGGCTGTGGAAACAGAAAAAGGCTTGGGTCATTCTCTGTCACCAGGGTCTAGTGCCAGTCTTGCCCATACAGAGACTGTTCCAATGACCAGGCAGGAGCCCTCTGAGTATGTGGCAAGGGCTATACCAGTCCATTAACTTGGTAATAGACACACTGACTGAAGACCCCAGGTGGACCCTGCAGCAGACCCTTGTCCCAGTTCCAGTTAATTAGCTAACAAATTTAGTAAAGTTGTAGGATACAAAGTCAATATACAGAAGCCAATATTGTTTCTATACACTAACAATGAACTATCTGAAAAACAAATAAATGAAACAATGCCATATACAATAGCATTAAAATAATTATATTTAGAAATAAATTTGACTGGGAAGGGAAAAGATTGTACACTGAAAAAATATGACAGTGATCAAGGAAATGAAAGATATAAATAAATTGGAGAATATTCTGTGTTCATGGATCAGGAGAATTAATCTTGTTAAAATGTCCATACCACCTGAAGCCAATTATAAACTCAATGCAATCCCTATCAAACTTGCAATGACAATTTCCATAGAAATAGAAAAACAATGCTAAAATTCATATGGGACACTGAAAGATTCTGAATAGCTAAAGAAATCTTGAGAAAGAACAATAAAGCTAAGGCATTGCACCTCCTGGCTTTAAAGTATATTATACAGCTGCAATAATAAAAAATTATGATACAGGCATAAAAAGATGCAGAGATCAATGGAACAGAATGAGAGCACAGAAATAAACCCAATTAGTGGACTCTATAGCCCACTGGTTTGGTTTATTAGGGGGCCAAGAATGTTCAATGGGGAAAGGATAGTTTCTTCAATAAATGGTGCTGGGAGAACTGGGTAATCAGGTGCAGAAAAATGAAACTGTACCCTTAAGGTACAGCACTCATAAAAATTAACTCAAATTTTTAAGTTAATTTTTAAAATTCAAAGACTTAAATTTTTAAGACTTTAAATTAAAGACTTAAATGTAAGGCCTGAAATCATAAAACTCTTAGAACATAGGAGAAAGCTTCTTGACATAGATCTTTGCATTGATATAAACATATTTTCGGCTATGATATCCAAAACACAAGCAACAAAAGGAAAAATTAATTAATGAGATTACATGAAGTTAAAAAACTCCTACATAGAAAATTAAGCACTAAAAATGAAAAGACAACCTATAGAATGAAAGAAAATACTTGCAACTCATGTATGTGATAATGGGTTAATATCCAAAATATATAAAGGATTCATACAACTCAAGAGCAAATCCCCCAAACAACAAAACAAATGGCAGAGGAACTGAATAGAGATTTTTCCATTGAAGACATACATATGACCAGTGGGTGCATAAAAAGGTGTTTAACACCCTTAATCATCAGGGAAATGTAATCAGAACCACAAAGTGGTATCACCTCACACCTCTTAGAATGGCTACTATCTAGAAGGTAAGAATTAACAAGCATTAGTGAAGATACGGAGAAAAAGAAACCTTTGTGCACTGTTAATGTGAGTGTAAATTGGTGCAGCCTCTATGGAAAACACTGTAGAGATTCCTCAGAATAATAAAATAGAACTACTATATCATCTAGCAATACCTCTTATGATAGGTATTGGAAGGAAATGAAATCACTATCTTAAAAAGGTATCTTCCTCCATGTTCACTGCAACATTATTTACAACAGCCAAGATATAAAAACAACCTAAGTGTTCATAGGTGGATGAATGAGTAAAGAAAATGTGAATACACACACACACACAAATTAGAATATTATTTAGACATGAAAAGAAATCTTGCTATTTGCAACAACAGGGATGCATGTTGAAGGTCTCGTCAGTGAAATAAACGAGACAAAGACAAATACTGTGTAATCTCACCAATATGTGGAACCTAAAAAATTGCTGAACTCATAGACACAGAGAGTAGAATTGTGGTTGCCAGGGACTGGAGGGTGTGGGGAAATTGGGAAGATGTTGATTAATGGATTAAAACTTCCAGTTACAAGATGGATGTGTTTTGAGCACCTAATACAAAGCACTGTCACTTGAGTTAACAATACTCATGGCCATGGACAAGTCTGGTGATGGCCAGGGAGAGGCCAGTGGGTAGAGGAAGAAAAGGGTATGAAAGGATAAATGGTGATTGAAAAATACAATAAAACTGGGCTAAACGTACAATATTGTATTGTATACTTGCAAGTGGCTGAGAGAGTAAATGTTAGATGTTCTTTAAAGAAAAAAATAGTAATTATGTAAGGAGATTGATGAGTTAACTAACCTTACTTTGGCACTCATTTTATCAGTATATATGTGTATCAAATCATCGTATTCTACACTTTAAATCTACGCAGTGTTATTATCAATTATATCTCAGTAAAGCTGGTGGTAACTGAAAAAGACCACTTGGTGCCATCTGGAGACATCAGCTGCTTCGCAGGTGTCACCAGGTAGAAAAGACCAACAAAATGCCTGAGTGGCTCTATAACTTTATGCTAATGATGCCAGACTTACTGACATTTTGGTAGGAAAAATGATTGATTGAGTGACTCATTCTTCAAATATTTATTGAAAGTCAATTAAGGTTCAAGTATTGAAATTCCTGGTGCCAGGAATTTTGTCTAATTTTATTCAAAGGAGGGAAATTATTCTGTGGATTACCTCATTTCATCTAAGAATTCCACAAGGAACCAGAGAAGTTACACTGATAGTAACTTATTAGGATCAGAAGAATAGTAGGATAAAAATGGAAATGTGAGGATAAAAGAGAATGGCACACCAAAGGGTTATAATGATCTCATTTGACTTAATACCTATAATCATTCCATATATGAAGATCTCTATACCAGGTAGAAGCAAGAACACAAAGATAGATGATTTCCCACAATCAGAAAACTCTCAGTCCAGTGAGTTGCATTCAATATGCATATAAATAAATATAATGTAAGATGAAGCTTAGTGTCTCTGATGCAGGGTGCAGCCAGGAGGGGGGCCCCCAAAATAGGGATTTGTAATGGGCCCAGAACTCAGGGTGTCCAGGGAATATTAGAGAGACATATAAGATGTCCTCACCCCTTCCCCCACAGGTGTGAGTTGGGGGAAGGGACACATGGAGCAGGGACATGCAGAGCTGCTAATCCATGGCACAGTCCTTTAACATATCCATAGCCTTTGGCTAGTAGCTTAGATGTGTTAAATAGCTGTGACCATGCTCTGAGCCAGAGGGATGGAAAGGACCCCCCCCC
>PVKU01016125.1:0-15737 GCA_004027475.1 Anoura caudifer | reverse complement strand
CCTACAATCCGAAAGGCAGCTTCCACCAGAATGTGACAGAACTGTCACCCTGCTCCCACACTTCCAGCCACCAGAACTGGGAGGAACGTATTTGTTTATAAGTTACCCAGCCTGTGGTATCTGTTAGTGCAGCCTAAGTGGGCTGAGACAGTGGATTCACGAAATCTGCGTTCTTATACAGTGACCTAAATGAAGAAAACTTAAGAAGCAGTCATTGAAGTTTCTGAGGATTTTGCAAGAAGAAACCTTTTTAACTTTTGTTTAGCCCCGCGTTTGTCAAACACAGGCAGAACATCTTTTGTCTGGCTTCCAGGGAGAAGGCCTACATTGTCTCTTTACATAAGATTCTCTTTCCACCCAGGGAAATTCCTAGACACCCTTCAAGTTGCAGCTCAGAACAGCCTTCTGTGCAAAGGCCCCTGGTCTCCCAGTCAGAGCCCTGGTCCCGGCATTACCGCATCTGTCTAGTTACCTGACAAGACAGTTTCTTTAACAAAGCATTTCTTTCCTCCGTGAACAGAACTCACACCTACTTCACATGGAGACTGCATGTGAGTTACTGGATTCATGAATGACTCCAGGAATGCACAGTAAGGCATCATCAAGCCTTTTAGCATGATTATGGATCAATCAGCACAATATAATCAGATTCAGTTCTAATTGTGTTCTTTATACCAATCTAACTCTCTCCTAGGGCATACATTAATGTAAAGTCACCTTCACAAGGAGTCTTAGGACAATCTGTTCCCAAGTTTCTGAGCTATCATTGTGTCAAGTTTCTCTTCCAAACTTCATCTCTGATCACATGCTCCCCTGAGGGCTTTGCCACTGGAAGGCAGCCGTAGGACCGACGCTTTCTCGCATTGCCACTTGGAGACTTGACCACACGCCTCATGAGCTAATAACTTTCAGGACTTAAAATGGAGAAGGAACAACTCTCTGAAGCATTTGCTTAGGCAGATATTTTATACAAGGTGCAGAAAAGCTGACTTCAACATAAGACTACTCTGATGGTTTCTTAAGGATCTCATCATGGACAAACTACGAACCAAGTACTCTTAAAATTTGAATTTTTGGTTTGACTGTTTTTATATTCTTATATAAATATTTACTGAATATATGTTAACACAAATGAAGAAAATACCTAAAATGAATATGAATTAAAATTCCATAGAGATTCTTTGCGGGACAACTGTAATGTGTATTGAAATCAAATGTTTTTCTTATGGGATCTATTTTTGCTTTATAATTTCCACATTTACCCCAAAATGTACAAGTATAATTTTCTTCTTTCTAGTCTGCAGACATGCACTCTCATGTCCTATTGTTAACTTCAGAAATCTGAAATAGTCTCAGAATAGAATGTAGTTTGATCACTGAATGTAGCCAACTGTGCTGGTATTTATGAAAATAATTATGTTTAAGTTGAGAGAGTAAAAAAAAAAAACTCTTCATATCTAGAATTTCTTTTGAGAAACCCACAATTAACACTCCTGTACACGTTCTTAAAAACGCCCTGTATCCTGTCGTCCTTCCCTTCCCTTCGTTTCGTTTCCCTTCGTTTCCCTTCCCTTCGTTTCCCTTCCTTTCTTTCTTCTTCCTTTTTTTTTTTTTTTTTTTGGTAAGAGTCTGGCTGGTGTGACTCAATAGCTTAAGTGCCGGCCTGTGAACCAGAAAGTCACTGGTTTGATTCCCAGTCAGGGCGCATGCCTGGGTTACAGGCCAGGTTCCTGGTTGGAGAGGCAAACAAGCAATGTTCTTCTCTCACACTGGCATTTCTCTCCCTCTCTTCCCCTCTCTCTAAACATAAATAAATAAAATCTTTTTCAAAAAAAGAAAGAAGAGTTAAAGAGCTAAATGGAGATGGCCCTGCTTATAGAGGAGACCTCTGGATTATTTCTAAGTTGCCAAAAGGATTCTCCTGACTGGAAATTTATTGCATTGGTTCAGACAAAAATGTGACTTATTTGTATATTTTTAACAGTATTGTATTTCTCATGAGGCACTTCTAAGCAGTGGTCGCCAACACATACACAAAAAAGCCACAGACGAGGGGAGAGAAAAGCCACACTCCGTTACACAAATGCGTGTGCTCCCGGCTGGCTCCCTGGAGCAACGCGGGTGGGCGCTGGGGGAGGCCTGCGGAGGCCCGCCAGCCCCATCCTTCCTGGCACGGAGACCCACCTGTGCGCGGTCGCAGGGTTACGGGAAGTCGCCGATGGCGTCTCTATCCACTTGCTTTATAGGTCGCTCAGCCTCTGGTTGCAGCCCCCATGCTATTATCCAGGACAGGTGTGGTCAGTTTCCTTTGGTGTCGATTCACTGGTTCGTATTCAAGGAAAACTCCCTGGTGTTTTCCCCAAGAAAGGATAGCAATTCAATTCAATTTCAGCCCTTCAATTTGATGTTAAATTAACTGGCATGCTATGTCACAGGGAATTATATTATTGGATTCCTCCACTTCCTTTTTTTTTTTCTTTCTTCAGACTATTTTACTTTAATCTTGCAGGATGTGGAATAAAATAGTTATGTCTTTTATAGTAATGTGTGTGTGTGTATGCGTACGGAGTCCAAGCCTCATTACACACATTATAAACTGGCTTCTTCGAAACTTTAAGAACAGTTTCTTGATATTTATCATTTAAGAATATTTATAAATTAAATCTGTTACTCTGAGTTGAAACTACTTTTGAGTGATTTTTTTTAAAAAAAATCCCTGGAGATGTATTCATTTCTACAAAATTGATATTAATGGTAGTTGGAAAGTTAAGGCGTTTTCCTTTTTACAGATTCTGATATTGCATTTCTAAGTCTTTATACTCCGCCTCGTGTTTTCCTACGGTCTTTGTTAATACCCTAAATGCGTCACCTAATTTGAAACAGATTTGCTGCTGTTTTCAACTATATTCAGTTTGTGGGTTAAACATATGAGATAGAAATAACTACAAAATGTGAATTTCTAAGGCTAGACATTCCAACTAGCCCTTTGAAGCCAGGAATGTGAATTCGTCTGGGCAGGAATGATAAACGTGGGTTATAAAATAGTCCATGGGTGTGAATCCTGAACTTAGAAATTCATCTGCTTAATTTACACAAAAGATTGAAGACGGCTGGACTGAAAGGCTCGGGGACGGGAACGAACCCCCCAGCCCGAGCGTACTCAGTGTGCGACGTAAGACCAGACACCAAAATTAAGTGACACAGAAAGAAATATGGCTCGAGTTCCCCCTGCGCCCACCCAGCTCTCTGTCTTTGGTGCCAGCCGCTTTATTTTACTGGAAGGAAATAGGGAATTGGAGCAAGGGAACATGCACGTTCAGTCAAACGAGAAGAGTGCATCAGGAGGTCCGCGCGGTAGCTAAGAACAGCGAGGGACCCCTAGGTTCACCCATCCTGCCCGGGCTAACGCCCTTCCTTTCCTGACAGCCTCATCGGACCCTCTGGCAGTGTCCGCCCTGCAGGCCAAGGGAGGGCCCTGATGCTTCCAACAGGTGCAGGTTTCCAGTCACAGACTGATGCCCCTGGCCACCGTCAGGATCAGTGTGGGGCACCACGTGTCACAAATCTAGGTCTGCCTTTTAGGTGAAAATGGTCCGGTAACAAAACCAAAATGCTATGGTCACAATAAATCAATGAAGCACACTCATTAGCATTGGTGAAAAACCCCAATTGTAGGAAAGGCCAGATACCGGATTGGACCAGACAAACGAGCTACCGTGTAAAAAATCTGCTTCTCGAACTGTTGCAAAGAACAACGGGCTCTTAGGGAGCATAGAATAAATATGATTGCTCTATTACATGCTCCCTAACACAGGGACAAGTAAATGCTCCAATGATGTTTCTCAGACCAAACACACACTGGAACACCCAGGCCGGGACGACACGGTGGTAGGCAGCGAATCTGTGCCCTGGGACTTAGGTGTTCGCTTCACAGAAAGCAGATGGTTTGATGGGAAATGTTCAGCCCAGCGAACACATCTGCATTTCAAACTATGTGCTGCCTCCCTTCCTCAGCCCCAGAGGCTGGTCTGACCAAAGTTCGTTCGATTCCTGAGACGAGGAAAAGGAGCCTGGCCGACCCTGTCTCAGGTCACCTCTGTTCCTGAGGCTCATGCAGATTAGGAGACATGCCCAAGACGGCACAGTCAGAAATGTGAAGATGTAGCCTGAGAATTCAGGGTTTTTATGCCAGACTCCATAGCCTGCCTCCCGTCTCCCATGTCCCTACAGTTATGATTCAATCCCAAGTCAGCCACTGCCCTGCTGAAGTTAATTCACTGATCTCTCCCCATTCTCACTGGACCAAGGATGGACCACACTCTGGACCTTACTTGTGATCGGTTACAAAAACCCTAGGTTGGCCTCCTGAGATTCATTTTAAATCACATGAGAACTTCCAGTCAAGATGGCAGTTTAGGCAGACATGGCTCATCTCTTCACACAACCACAACCAAACTACAACTAAAATATAGAACAACCATCACTCAGAACCGACAGAAATCGAGTTGAATGGAAGTCTGACAACTATGGAATTAAAGAAACCATGTCAATCCAGACAGGTAGGAGGGGTACAGATGCAGAACAGGCTGGGCCCACATCCACATGTGGTGGATAAAAATTTGAGAGGGATGTCTCAGGAGTGAGGAGTCCCAGCCCCACACCAGGCCCCCCAGCCTGGGGTTCCAGTGCCAGGAAGAGAAATTCCCCAACTTCTGGCTGCAGAAACCTGCGGGGATAGAGTTGGTGGAAGAAGCTTCTGGAGCCCCAGACAGTTTCTCTTAAAGAATCCACACATGGACTCATTTACTCAGACTCTCTCTCTCTGGGCTCTGGCACCAACAGGGAGGCAGCTTGAAGGGCACCAATGGTGTGTGTGTGCGGGGGGGGGGGGGGGGGTGCGGTCTGAGGTGTCTGGCATCAAGGCGAGCAGAGCCCATTGCCTTTTCTGGGCCCTCCCCCCACAGAGCCAGCAGATTGGCGCATTATCTAAGATTCCATCGACCTGTCCAACTCTGCTTGACTGGCCTTGGAGATCCCCAGAGACTCCGCCCCACCCAATTTACAGGCCACCCAAGCTGCTTTTCCATATGAATGGCTCATACTCCACAACTTCCTAACTCCTCTTAAACAGGCAGCAGCTGGCCTCAGTAAGCACCAGGCCCGAAACTAACACCCTAGATTCATAGCTTGGCTTTGCCTAGGAATCTCCAAGCTCAGCACAGGTAGCATCCCGTCTCAGATTGCTTTATAGTTCAGGCAGTGTGGCCCTGAGCAAAACACAGGTGGGGACTGATCTTGGCCTGTGCCATCCAGGAAACTGCAGGGCCTGTGCACCCAGTGGACAGCTACAGACCATGTCGGAGCACCAC
The DNA here is from genome assembly GCA_004027475.1 of Anoura caudifer. Taxonomy (NCBI): domain Eukaryota; kingdom Metazoa; phylum Chordata; class Mammalia; order Chiroptera; family Phyllostomidae; genus Anoura; species Anoura caudifer. Next base: position 10,368 of record PVKU01016125.1, on the reverse strand, counting down.
CACCCTGCCCCTGCACAGCTGATCCTCCATGGAAGGTGGAGGGTGGTGGTCAGTGGTCACAGCCAGTCTTTGCAGCTGACTAGCCTGGGTAAATCCCTCCCATTGACCTGTCAACAGCAGCCAAGGCTCAACTACAAGAGAAGGGTGTACTCAGCCCACACAAAGGGTGAACCTTGAGTTCCCAGCTTGGGTGATAGGGGAGGCTGTGCACTGAACCCAACAGTACACCTACTACCTTAGGCCACACTACCAAGACACAGAGTCAAAGCAGCTCTATGGAATACATAGAAACATACACAGGGAGGCTGCCAAAATGAGGGGCAAAGAAACCTGGCCCAAATGAAAGAGCCAATCAAAACTCCAAGAAAAGAGCTAAACAAAATGGAGATAAGCAATTTATCAGATGCAGAGTTCAAAACATTGTTTAAGGATGCTCAAGGAACTTAGTGAGGACCTTAGTAGCATAAAAAAAGACCCAGACATAAAAAAGAAGTATACACTAATTGAAATAAAGAACACTTAACAGCGCAACAACAGTAGAGTGGATGAAGCCAAGAATCAAATCATTGATTTGGAACATAAGGAAACAAAAAAACAAGCAATCAGAACAAAAAGAAGAAAAGAGAATCCAAAAAAACAAGGGTAGTATAAGCTGCATATGGGACAACTTTAAGCAATCCAATATTCTCTTCATAGGGGTGCCAGAAGGAGAAGAGAAAGAGCAAGAAATTGGAAATCTATTTGAAAAAATAATGAAGGAAAACTTCCCTAATTTGGTGAAAGAAATAGACATGCAAGTCCAGGAAACACAGAGAGTCCCAAACAAGATGGACTCAAAGAGGCCCACCCAAGTCACATCATAATTAAAATGCGAAAGTTTAAAGACAAAGAGATAGGAGGGGGTGTGGAAGAATGGGTGAGAATTGAGGGGGCTAAGAAGCACAAATAGGTGGTTACCGAATAGGCATGGGGTGTAAAGTACAGTGTAGGAAAGGGAGTAGCCAAAGAACTTATATGCATGACCCTTGGATATGAACAATGGTGGGGGGATTGCCTCAGGGACTGGGAAGTTCTGGGGTGGAGGGGGGCAAAGGTGGAAAAATCAGGACAACTCTAATAGCATAATCAGTTAAATAAAATTTAAAAATAAATCAATAAATTACATGAATTTACTTATTCCTCTAATTCAAGTCTATAAAATCTACCCTGGACCATAAAGTCAAAATGAACCAACCATTTTGTCTTCCCTCAGAGAATTCATAGACCAGTGCAGGAACAAACTATAAAACGAACAATTATATTCAATGACACTAATACAGAAACTGTTTTTTGTTGTTGTTTTGTTTTTAGAAAGAGCGAAGATAAAATTCTATCAGGGGTGTCCAACCTTTTGGCGTCTCTGGGCCACACTGGAAGAAGAGTTGTCTTGGGCCACACAGTAAATACACAAACACTAACGAAAATTGATGAGCAAAAAAAAATATTTTTTTGAAGATTTTATTTATTTATTTTTAGAGAGAGGGGAAGAGAGGGAGAGAGGGAGAGAAACATCAATGTGTGGTTGCCTCACCTGCGCCCCCTACTGGGGACCTGGCCCGCAACCCATACATGTGCCTTGACTGGAAATCAAACCTGAGACTCTGGTTCACAGACCAGCGCTCAATCCAGTGAGCCACACCAGCCAGGATAAAAGAAAAAAAAAAAAAGGTTTTAAGTAAATCTACAGTTTTGTGTTGGGCTGCATTCATAGCCATTCTGGGTTGCCTGCAGCCCATGGGCCGCAGGTTGGACACCCTAGATAAAACTAATATGAACCGTCTGGCAGAAAAGGGGCCAGTGACAAACACCGCCAAGAAGCACAGGAGAGAGTGTGTGGGGTGGGGCAGGCGGGGGAGGGGGAGAGGGAGGGCCAGTCCTCCAGAGCCTTTCAAAGTCAACCGCCTTGCGCTTCAATCGCATTATTCTGATGCTGTGAAATAAGGCCCACACGATCTGTATGACTGTGCAGTTGTATTTAGAATAATGCCTAGACACTTGCCCCATTTTACCTGAATTATATGTTAGCAGGCAAAACAGTCAATCGAGCAGTATAGTATTATAAAATGGTACATACGTGCATTTAAATAAGGGACCAAGACTATCTGTAAATAGGTATCTGTATTTATTCCTAAATAAACCTCTGTTGATGGGTTCTAAAAGTAAATTTTCTAAGATTTCCATTCTATGCTTCTGAACTCTACTTCCTGGTGTGGCCGAAGGCTGAACACTATGCATATCCCTGGGATGTATATGCCACAATATTGCTCAGCATTCTCGTAACTTGTCTTTCTGCTGTTTCTGGTACTACCCATCGGAGGACGTCTTGCAGCTCCAGGGGGTGAGCCGATGGCTCGCTGTGAGGAAAGAGGAACGTGGTGTGTGTTTGGATTCTATTCCCAGCTCTGTCAGTAACTTCCTACACTCCCAGGTAACCTTTGATTCGGGCTCACGTTCCTTCCACAAGTGACAATTGCAAGCAAAGCACCCTCGGAGTCCGAGGGCTCAGGAGCTGCCGCGCTAGTGCCACTTAAGAAGCTGGCAGTCTCGCCAAGGAGACAAGATTAGTATAATAATAACACAAACTGTATATTAAGTATAATCAGAGCTATATGAATAAAATGCCATGAGAGCCTTTTAGGGGGATTATAACTCGCCGCACGTGAGAGTAGAAACTAGGAACACTGCTCATCATCGCGAAACCCGTTCCTGGAACTTTTTTTAGGGATAGGGTTTTAAGGAGGGCTACAGAAAGTAGGATTCAGCGGATCCAACTGCTATTTTTAACTGTAAACCCCATGAAATTGTAGGGATCGCCATGAAAGGTATTTTTTGCCCTTGGAGCTTTCAGGAAACACTGAACAATGGCCGTCAGGACCCATTAGCTGGGGTAGATTTCATATGCATTCAAATATGTACTCCCCAATGGGCCTTCCTACTTCACATTGACCAGCCTATAATTTTTGACCTAAGTATATATATTTTCAAATTACAGCTTGTAAAATAGCCCTTTACTTATTTAAGGCAAAATTATGATACTCCAACTACCTATATCCTAGACCAAATTCTTCTGCCATTTTCACCACTTGAAAATAAATCTGCTACCTTTCCAGGCCTGAAAGAATGCTTTCTTTTAAAGCCGTGAGGTCCCTGCATTAATAGAATCCCACGCATTCCACAGCGGTGGCTAAAATGCGAGCTCAGAAAGCCCATTTTGATTTCAACTGTTTACTCTGATTTTTAGCAGGGGACATGGAACAAGGGTCCACAGTTCAGTTCTTGCAACTGTGGTCTAGGCTGGGAACCGCAGGGAGGTTCTCTGGCAACTTGCAGAAGGCCTGGGAGTCGGGGCAAAGGGGTGTTCCCGACATTTTTCAGATGACTCTCTGCACAGAACTCTTCTATTAACGGCGTTTGAAAGGAGGTTTCAGTGGCTGCAGAGTCAGATTCAGAGGCGGGGACGTTACTATTAACAGGGCAGAGAGACGGATTTGGGGGGAGGGGTCGGGGCTGAGGTGAGGGGAAAAGAAAGGTGTAGACGGGTGAAAAAAAAAAAAAGACAAACGGTAATGTTATCACCAGCAGGTCTCGCTTGAGAGTTCACGCAAAAATCCAAAAGCACCACACTGATCCAGTGGGTTCGTAAGGTTAAAAGAAGGAAAAACATGCTATTAACCCGAATATTGAATTTTACCTACAAAACCAGAACAAGGCAGTTTAACAAAATGCTGCATACAGGTGAGCGTTTGGATAGCGTAACAGTCCCTGGAAGAGCTGTTCTATGAATCACCCCTTGATCATACTTCTTTTTCACAGATTTGCAAATAAATAAATGATACATAAATTGTATCTGTGAACTTAAAAAAAAAAAAAAAGACTTTCCTATTTTCTGCTATAGCTCAGCAGAAGGCAGATCAGGGGATTATGTGTCCTCAGTGCAAGTGTGATATGCTGCAGCCGATAGATTTTAGGGACTGGCAATATTTACACCACAGAAGGTCCTCACACACCAAAATGAACGCTGGGTCCTTGAATCGCATAGTAATCCTATTTAAAAACAGCTTTTTTAAAGAATGAAAACAATATTTAGGTTAAATTTTTAGAAGTATGTATCTCCATTCATTGTATGGGAACGGAAGTAAACCAATGGAGTATGTATATGATTGTTTTTAAAGGGACTAATAGTCAAGGACTCCTGAAGGTAGCTCAGCTACAATCGCTACTTACGGCATTTTTCTGTGTTCACATCTAATTTTTACAGCCATTTTAATGTAATTGAGTGAAAACAATAATAAGCTTTTTAATATTTCCTAAGTTCATGAGCTCTTTACTATTCTGCCTCCCTCTCCCCGTGGCTGGCAGACTAGATATTCAATGCCCACCCCCTCCCCATGGTCTTTGCCCCTGCGCTCACACCTTAGTGTGGGCAGGACCTGTGACTGCTTCTCACCAACTGAGCCAGCAACAGTGATAAAATGTCACTCCTGTGACCACATTACAATATAAGACTCTGTCTTGACAGCAGACACTTTAGAAACTCTTCATGCCTCCTTGATAAAGTAAGGGAGCTGGGGGGACGCTCCATGACCAGAAACTACAGGGGCCTCATTTGCGGAGGGTGTGTTTCTAGTTAACAAGCAGGAAGAAGCCAGGACTCCGGGTCCTGCGGCCACAGGGACGTGAATTCTGAAAGCGACCTGAATGAGCTCAGAAGTGGATGCTTCTCAGGAAGGCTCCCAATGAAACTGCAGATCACAAGTCTTGTGAGGTCCCAAGCAGAGGACACAGTCAAGCTGCGCCCAGACCGCTGACTCACAGAAGCCTGGAGATAATAAATGTGTGTTATTTTAAGCCGCTCAGTATGTGGCCATTTGATAGGCAGCGATAGATAACTAATACACTCTTCTGTAATTCTAGAAGTCTACGTGAGTGTAATGATTTCTGTAGATAAGGCAGTAACTCATTATTCCATTCCACAAATATTTATTTAGTGCCAGATACTCTTTCAGTTATTAGGAATGTGATAAGAAACAACCACCCTCCTTCCCCACAATTCCTATGCTTTAATGAGGAGCAGTTTAATGATATTTAAAAGTTATCATAGAATAATTATATAATTACAATTGCTTTGTAATGGAATAACACATGACCAAATGCAGTGCTACGGATATTAGCAGTAGGCTTTTGGCAGTGGGAAGGGGAGCGAGCCCCAATTTTTAACATTTGCCCATTTCTGCTCTGTAAATGCCCCCACCGTGGTCTATTTTAAGGAGAAAACATGAACATAATCAACTTCTGTAGCCCGGAGCGGGCAGCCCCCCATCCACACAAACCTCACTGGGGTTCTCGGACCTGGGTGCTGGAGAATGAGCCTGACTTTGGTGACAATGATGGGAATAAAGGACATTCTAGAAGGTCAGTTGGCATATCAAATGCCCTGTACCCGGGAGACTCCTGAAGAACTGCATGAAGAATGCGGCTGGAACAGAAAGGCGAAGGCGGCCGAAGTTCAGAAGGGGAGAGTGGAGGAGGAGGAAGGGGCCAGATGGTCCACCGCCGGGTGTCATTCTAGGTCTGGGGAGCAGGAGTATCCCCACCTCATGGTGCTCACAGGGCCCTTCCTGGGATGTTACCAATTTTAGGGTTGGGCCCTGGCTGCTACCTAAAAATGAGTAAAACCACGGACAAAGGAACCGCAGCCCTGGCCAATCTGGCGGCCGACTAGGTAGAGGACAGACTGGAGCTGGACAAGCCTAGAACAGGAGAATCAACTGAAAGCTCAACTAGGAGACTACACCAATAGCTCAGGCAGGTAGTGATAAACTCTTACAGGAAGAATCAGGACAGCCTTGGCTGGTGTGGCTCAGTGGACTGAGCACCGGCCTATGAACCAAAGGGTCACTGGTTTGATCCCCAGTCAGGGCACATGCCTGGGTTGCGGGTCAGGTCCCCAGTAGGGGGCGCACAAGAGGCAACCACACACTGATGTTTGCCTCTCTTTTTCTCCCTCCCTTCCCCTCTGTCTAAAAATAAATAAAATCTTAAAAACAAAGAATTTTAGGATTGGGCCTAATAGGAAAAGGAAACCATTGAATTATGACTGGCAAGAAACTAGCAATTTGTATTTTTAAGAGATAACTGTTGTTCGGATACATTCATTTTGAAAAGCATTTGAATGTGTGTGAGGAAACCAGTTCACACACATGTGAACATACTAACCTGTGTGTCAATTCCTTATTTCATAAAATAAAAACAATAATGTGACTTCATCATAGTTATTTGTAGAATAATTTAGTAAATATAAATTGTCTAGAAATATGGCCAGCACATAAGTACTCGTGAAATGTTTTTAAACGTTGCTCCTTTCTGCTTTTCCTTCTTCTACCTGCAATTTTCTTATTTGCATGAAAGACAGGAGACACTGACAGAGACGCAGTTTGGGAGTGGTCACCGCTTGCCTGGCGTTTAAATCCCGCGAGAAGACAGGATTGCTGGAGACCACGGGCAGAGGGAGGGCCCAGGGCAAGGCCATGCAGAGCTCCAAGGGGAAAGGTTAAGAGAAGGGAAGGAACCTTCTTCTTTTGGCAGCAAACTTACATCATAAAGCATGGAAATGACAAATTCTGTCTGCAGACCTATGTTGAGCTCACACCTGAATTACAGGATTTGTTCTAAGGTCATCGTTATTAGAAGTATGGAGAAAAACTGGATAGAGTTCAGAGAAAAGCAATGAAAATAATTAAAGACTTGAGGTTAATGGATTTGTGAGGAAAGGTTAGAACCTGGAGTATGTTTCAATGAAAGCTATAAAGGAAATGGGTATAATGAGTCTCCTAGAGTTTTAAAAAGAGTAGTGGTGGAAAAATTAATGGTTTTCCTCAGATTGAAAAATAAAAATAAAAAATTATTAATGTATTAGCCTATGCATGAGGAGAGAAAATGAACCCTGATATTGAGAACATTTTTTAAAGATTATATTTATTTATTTTTAGAGAGAGGGGAAAGGAGGGAGAAAGAGAGGGAGAGAGATATCAATGTGTGGTTGCTTCTTGCACGCCCTCTACTGGGGACCTGGCCTGCAACCCAGGCATGTGCCTTGACTGGGAATCGAACTGGTGACCCTTTGGTTCTCAGGCTGGCACTCAATTCACTGAGCTACACCATCCAGGGCTGAGGATATTTATTTTGTGGGGAAAAAAATCCAAAGAAACTAGTAAGAAATTATATTTTGAGACATTAAAAACAAAATTGAAAACATAAAGCTTAAATTGAGTTCCATGGGACATTTCTGTGTGGTTAGAAATAACACACACACACACACACACACACACACAATGAAAAAATCCATGCTGTCTTTAAGTCCAGATAAAATAGACTCACAAGGAAGGTAGGTTCGAGTCTTTTCCACTCAAAGATCATAGTAAAGTGAAAAATACAATAAAATGTAATAAAGTAATATTTTTTTAAAGTATACTTACATGTAATATGAGTATGATTTTAGGGTGTACGATAACCCCTCATTATTCACAGAGATAATTATAGAGCAATATAATCAAGAAGATAAAAATGCACAACAAAATATTTTATGATTATTCAAATGGTTCTAAAATAAATAACCATTATTTTCCAAAATTAACCTATATTCAGGCTTTCAAATTTCTCAGAATTTAATGACAGATCAGCTCTCTGACTTCAATTAAACTGGAACATACCAACAACATTGTTATCAGAATGTTTTTGATGGAAGGGACTATTAAATATTGACTTTCACTTGAACAAGCTACCTATTTTTCAAATTACTGTCATGATTGCATTCATTCCCATTGTTATTTCAATGAAACAAAGTGTGTTAAATTAACAAAATTTTCAAAACTATTATAGGATCAGTACACTTAGCATCATTCACTTTCAGGGACTTGACTCCATTGGATTACACAGCTTATTTTATAACAAGATCTATAGAGAGTAGAGATCTTCTGACTATTTTGGTAATGACAGCATTAAAGAGAAGGCTAAACCCCCACACACTGCAGTGAAATGAGTGAAGATTCTGTAGGAGTCGAGAGGTTAGTTTGTGCCAAGTTTCTTCCTCATAACTAGGAATAACTAAGATAACATCCCGTATGAATTCATCACTGCAAACGCCTTTTTAAATTTGGGAGTATGAATCATCATCTATTTATGCACCGAATGATGTACGGATGCCACAAATGCCCGAGGCAGACTCAGCAAGGCCGTGACAAAGGAGAAGGACCATTCATCCTGATTCTAGGAAAACTCAGTCACCAACCTGATGTGCCACTTTGGACTAATTTGCAGAGCAGGACGTTGCTGAAAAGAGGACTCATCAGAATGGTGACTCCAGAAATCTGCATCAGGACTCGCCATGGATGCACGACGAGAACAGGGCTGGGGAGGGGCTTAGCAGAGATCTCACATGGGGCTCAGAATTAAGTGGTGATACAAGAGGTCATGCAGTGCTGAGAGATGCTGAAGATCTTGTCCTGCCAAAATAGGGAGACATTCTCAGCACGATGGGCCTTCAGTCAAGAGCCTAGACATACCTCATCATTAGGACTAAGGACATAACATGGAGTAGGTTCTGTATTGTAGAACTAAGTTGGTGATGGAAGTAACAGTAACCTACCAAAGAAGAAAATAATATTTGATAATGCCGGAATAATCCACAAGTAATTTACCTGCCAAACAAGACAAAAAGTGACACACATTGGAAGGAGACAACACACCCCAGATGTCCTCTAACACAGGGTCTACAAGTTCAACCTACAATAAAAAATAGTAGATATGCATAGAAAAATATGATATTTGATGAAAAGGCAGTCGATGAAACAGACCAGGAAGTGAGCCGGATGTTGAAATTAGCAGATAATAAATACACATTCCATATATATGAAGGAAATAAAATGTATGGAACTGGAGAAAAAGAAAACAGAAGAAGAATACTGGATGAGCCTGTAGGGAGATTGAATACTACGGACTAAGGCTAGTAATACACTTGAAAACAATTACCCAATCTAAATAATAGGGAGAAAATAAGATCTTCTTAGGAGCTTCAGTGACTTGTGTGACAATATCAAGCTGTCTAATCCACATGTAACTGGAGTCTCAGGAGGGAACATAAAAGAAAATGGGGTGGTTTTTCAATTCCTCTCAGAAATGTTTTTGATCCTCATTACAGAGGTTGTAGACTGTGTGGTCAATTTGTTCTCACTTTTATGTGCTAAGGTAAATGGATTTTTAAGTTTCTTTTTCAACTGTTTGCTTCTAGTCTATAGGAATAGAATTAATCTTTATACTCTTCCCTTTTTCCGTCACCTTGATGGAATCAGTTATTAGTACCAGCGTATTTCTGTAGCTTCGACTCTCTATGTAAGCAATCATGTCGCTCCAAAGTAAACCTTTCCTTTCCAATCCTTATGCTTTTAAGTTTTTCCTTGCTTTATCTCATTGTCTAAGTCCTCCATTAAAATGATGAGTAGAAGTTGTACGCACAGAAACCCTGGACTTTTCCCCGACTTTAAAGAAAAAGAGTTCAATATTTTACAATTACAATGTCTGTAGGTTTTTCATAGATGAATGAGTATTATTAGAAGGAGGAAATTCTTTATATCTTGTTTTCTGATGTTTTAGATTTTAAATCACTGTTAAATTTTGTTAAATACACTTACTGCGATTATTGAGGTGACACTGAGTCTCCCGGCACTTTGAACGTGGACTTCCCAGCATCCGGAATTGTGGGAAATACATTTCTGTTGTTTACATAGTGCGTTACAAGTCCCCAAAGGGGCTGGGACAAGGGATAGATAAGTCACTTTACCCCGCTAATGCTCAGCTCTCTTTTCTATAACATGTAAATAAATATCACCTATTTCACAAGGTTTTTATGAAAACCAAGTAGCATAATAGATGCAGTATTTAAGATGACATGTTTATCACCTCAAAAATTTTATATGAATTTATGTCTATCATCGGATAACTTGCTTTTTAAAATTCATAATGCATCCTGGACATTAACCATATTGTTACATATTTTGGGATGCCCAGAACAAAGCCTAAAAATAAAACTTCAACAAATGTTTGTAAATTAATTACTAATTATTACTAAAAATAATGGCAGCTTAGAATTTCACAGCAGGCTTACATTTTAATTATGTATGCTCTTTTACTTGTCCTTAGGTCCTTAGTTTTTTCAAGTTTCCATATTATACTTAAGTTTGCAGCAATCCTATTAAATATTTTTAAAAATTCAGACCCTATTATTGTATACACACAGTATGAAGGTTAAGCAGAAAAGCATGGGTTGGGGGGTTG